>PVKH010019284.1:0-14894 GCA_004027955.1 Chaetophractus vellerosus
CCCCTTCTTTCTTCCTTCCCTTCCTTCCCTTTCCTTCCTTCCTTCCCTTCCTCCCTCCCTCCCTCCCTTCCTTCCTTTTTAAATAGTGATGATTCTTGACCCAGGGCCACAATATTTAACTGGAGCTGATGTTCTTCTCCTAGCTCTCTGCAGACTCTCAGTTCAGCCTCCTCATCCCGGCTCTGCCCTTCCCTGTGGCCCATCTGCCAACTATATCTTGAAACACTGAACCTACAGACAGCCAAACCCCACTCCTATAACCCTTCCTGGCTTTCATCTGCTTTCCCAGCAGGTGAGGCGCATGCTTTCCTGAGGGGGTAGCCATCTGGTTGCTGGGTCCAGACCCTGGGTGAATCCTAGAGCAGGAGAAAAATACCATTGCCCCACATCAGAACATTACCTGAGCCCAAGATGGAGTGATCTGGGCAACAGGGCAGCAGTAACATACCCTCCCCTTGTCCCCTAGCTCCTCTTGGTACAGAGAGGTGGAAGGTAGAGGGGCAGAAAAAGGGCCATGATGGCTTCTCTCTTCAACCTAAGACCCAGCAAGAAAATGAAAGTCCAGGCCAGTGGAGTCTTGTGTTTTTGCATCATTTATTCTCTCTTACAGTCTTGGTTTTCCCCATCCTCACATACTTGCTCCATCTCAGCTCCTTTTCCTAGCTCTTTGCCCCCAGGTGGGTCTCTTCCTTCCCCAAGCCCTATATGTACTGAGTTCTTGCTTTTCTTAATACTTTGATCATTTGTTCAGGTTACTGATTCTTCAGGTCCCTGAGCTTAGGGCTCTCCTTCCTCACCCCACTTCCATTTCCTTAATGTCTTCATACCTTTCACTCCATTACCCCAACCCTGTCTCTAACTTTCATCTCTCACCCCTTCTCTCTGATATCTCTCTTCTTAACTCCCCTGCTCTCCAAACCCTCTTTCTCTTCCTCCATCTCTTTGACCCATTTCTCTTTGGCACTGACTCCTTAGGCTCTTGAATGCCTTTTTCAAGGGCTTCTCTGGAGGTTCAAAATCAATAGAGAAGGGCAGAATGGGGAAGATCTGGTTTGGTTGCTAGTCATGTGAAAAGGGCTTGGGGGATTTAGGTGACAGCAGACTCTTCATGAGTCAACAGAGTACTGTGGTGGCCAAAAAAGATACGGTAGGGTGTTAAGTATCAGGGAGTAGAGCAGCTGCTTGAACAAGGAAGGGTGCACCCCATCTCTATATTCAGTGCTGGGAACCCAAGGTCGGGGCACCCTGGAAACTGGGGACAGGTCCTAAAGGGATGGAGCACTGCAGGCTGGACTAGAGTGAGGCAAGAGAGGTGCCTAGTACCCAAATTTAAGGAGAGACTTGCTCTCAGGTTCCTGCAAGTGCCCTAGGGCCTCATTCATAAGGAGGCACTTGCTCTCAAGATCGTGCAAGTGCAGAATTGACACTTGCATAACTCAGAGAGTAAGTGCGTCCTTCAATTTTGTACTCTAGGTGCCTAACTTGTCTCACCCTAATCCTGGCTCTGGTATGCAGGAGAGCGAAGGATCTGGAAATCAGGACATATGAGGAAAGTTTAAGGACAGTGAGTTGATGGGTTGATCGATTGTTTCTTTTGTTCCATTTAAGGTATTTTTATCTCAATTTATTCCACAAAGATCTTGGAATGATTTCCCCAAACCCAAAACTTTACAAAAGAACAAATGACTGTAGGAATTGGGTTGAAGGGAAAACTAGATTAAGAGTAAAGATCAGTACCAGAAATGCATGTTAGGTGGTTCTATATGGTTCCTGGAGGTAGGCTCTGAGCTTCCTAGTGGTTACAGTAAAGAGGTAAACAGTCAGATATAAGATTCATAAGCTCCAAAAGGTAGGGGTGGGGTGGGATGGGGAAGGGGAGGGAGGGGAAGGAGTGGCTCAGGAGAAACAGCTTTTTCTGAGACGGGAGAGGAATTTCTCTGGGGAGTCCCAGTTGATAGGACCCAATATTTTGTCATAAGCAATATTTTCTATTAAATCCCCAAGGGATGCCATCGAATCACATAATTGATTGATTAATGCATTGAGTCATTTAATTAACAATTTACTGAGCACTTGTCTGTTTCATTATGCTAGATGCTGAGGAGGAGATTACTGTGTGTCAGAAGGTATAGATACAAAAGAAACTAATCATAACCAAGTGCAACAAGTACTGAAATACAGATATGAGCAAAGGGCTCAGAATTGGAGGTGGCATTGGAGATGCATTTTGAGGACTGCATAGGAGTTCACCAGGCAAGATCAGAGGGGTAGGATGTTCCAGGCAAGGGAATAACATGAGCAGTGGCACCAAGGCCTGTTCATGGACTAGCAAAGGGCTGGATCATAGGTTTTGAGGAGCAATTGACCAGAGCTGAGGCTGAAATTGTGGCCGGATGTGGTTTGTGAAGGGTCTTCTAGGCCATGCTGAGCAGTTTTTTGTTCTGTCTGTAAGGTAAGCATTGGGGTTTAGAGGGGGGTGAAGCAGGGTGTGTATATAGCAAGGGATTTAAAGCAGGGAAGTACTTTGGAAAGATAACTTTGTGGTCGTGTGGGGATGGGATTCAATGGGTTTTGAGGCACTACCAGGTCCGAGATACCGGGTCATGTAACTTGAGGAATACCAAGATGGATCACACTTAGATGTTGTCCTTAAGGAGCTCACCAACTAGTAAAAGGGGAGGGGGCCGGGTCAGGGGAGATAATATAACTTTTTGCAGTCTTGATTTTGAATCCTGGTTCTAGCTGGGTGGTGCTGGGCACTTGTTATTTCTTTCATCCTCAGTTTTCTGATCTGTAAAATGGGGGCTAGAATACCTTATTTATAGGACTAAATGATACAGCATATATAAAGCGGCACCGTGCCGGGCACGTAGGTGCTTCGCTCCTTCTGAACTGAACTATTTGAAGGTCTGTCACTATTCTGAGTACCTTCCTAGGACAGAGCTAATATCCATGAGCTTACTTACCAGAGGGGATGCTTCTCTCTAATCCTCCTCAGCCCCTTTCCATTTTGATTTGAACTAATACTCCTGTAAGTAGAACGTTACGCAAATAGATGTTCAAGACCAGTCCTTTACCCTGCCTCCCCTTCCAACCAGATTGCTGCCCCTTACAAAATTCTGGAGTAGCAATTAGAAGTTACAGAGAGACACATTTCAGTTCAACCTAAGGCAGAACTTTCTAACAAAGGCATGGGCCATCTGGATATGCAGTGAGCTCCCCATCACTGGAGGAGTTTATGCTGAGGCTGGATGACCCAATGGGCAGAAATAATGTAAAGAGGATGCCAGGTAGACGTTGATGATCAGTAAGAACATTTCTGGAAAGTTTTTACACCCGGAACTTTGCCCTCAATACCGCCTTCTATGATGCTTGCACTTCTCAGACCCGCTGCAGTGTCTGATTTCTCAGACCTTCTTATCTCTCTTTCTCTGCCCCATCTGTGTCATCAGTGCCCCAGGTGCTAAGGAGCTGTGCAGAGTTTGTGGAGGAGTATGGAGTGGTGGATGGGATCTACCGCCTCTCTGGGGTCTCCTCCAACATCCAGAAGCTTCGGTGAGTCAGGCAGAGCGGGGAGGACCCCAAGGCCAGGAGGCCAGGGAGCCAGAGGACCACGGTGGGGGTTGATGGGGAGAGCAGAGAGGCGGGGGAAGGGGAGGTTGGGGAAGGAAACAGGTACTGTCTTAGGGAGGAGCGATAGGCTCCTTGGGAAAAACTGAAACCACACCTGGTCCCCTCACCCCAGCATGTCACATATTCATCTGCACCCCACATACACCCATCCATCCTTTTTAAAATTTTTGATGTAATTAATATATCATAAAAGCCATTTTAAAGTGTACAATTCAGTGGTTTTTCATCTATTCACAAGGTGTGCCATCATCACTACTGACTAATTCCAGAATATTTTTTTCACCCCAGAAAGAAACCCTATACCCATTATCAGTCACTCCCCATTTCCCCCAAGCCCCAACCCCTGGCAACCACTTATCTACTTTCTGTCCATATGGATTTGCCTGTTATGGATATTTCATAAATGGAACCATACAATATGTGGCCTTTTGTGTCTGGCTTCTTTCACGTAGCATGATGTTTTCATGGTTCATCCACGTTGTGGCATGTATCAGGACGTCATTCCATTTTATGGCTGAATAATATTCCATTGTACGTAAACGCCACTTTTTAAAAAATCCATTCATCAGTAGATGGATATTTGGGTTGTTTCTGCCGTTGGACTATTGTGAATAATGCAGCTATAAACGTTCATGTACAAGTTTTGGTGTGGACATATGTTTTCAGTTCCCTTGGATATATATACCTAGGAGTAGAATTGCTGGGTCATGCGGTAACCCCATGTTTAACTTTTTGACCAATTTTTTAACCAATACACTTATGCATCTCCACACCCACATCTCCACATTGCCACAGATGATACCTTTTTCTTGCTACCTCACACATATACATGCCCCAACATTCTCCTTCCAGGTCCTGCACCTGTCGACCCACAACCCTGCCTGGAGCCCATCTCTACAGCTCCCACCTCTCCCCAGATTTCCCCAACCCCTACCACTCCTGACCGCTCTGAACCTCCCCAGGCAGGAGTTTGAGGCAGAGCGGAGGCCAGACCTGCGTCGGGATGTTTACCTCCAGGACATTCACTGCGTCTCCTCCCTGTGCAAGGCCTATTTCAGAGAACTGCCAGATCCCCTGCTCACTTACCGGCTCTATGACAAGTTTGCTGTGAGTTGAGAGCAGGGAGGTGGAAGAGAGGGGCTCAGGGGTGGTTGCTCTAGCTTGATAGCCCAGGTGTGTCACATGCCAGTCAGAGTCCTCGAGATCCTAAATGACAGAGACAATACAGCATTACTGAGGAATGACCCCCCCCACACACCAAGTCTCCTGGGCTCTGCGGCCTCTGCCCTTTCCCTGTCCCTCTTTCCTTCGCTCTTCCTCCACTGCAGCCTTTCCCTTCCCGGCCTGCAGACTACACACGGCTGCAGTGGTGGGACTCGGGGAGAGTAGAGGCCAGACTGGCAGTGTCGGAGAGCCCTTGGAAATCACCTAGACCAAAGCTGCCCCGCATTTAAGAGAATGAGATCCCTTTTTAGAAGTCAAAACTTTTTCAAGGGTGCTCCTCCATTAGCTCTCATTGTATGCTTAACATCTTTTGAATGAGAAAACACAAGACAAAAATGCTATCCTGAATTCAGTAGCACTTTTTTTTAGGAGGTACTGGGGATTGAACCTGGGACCTCATACATGTGAGGCACATGCTCAACCACTGAGCTACACCCACTCCACATGAATAGAACTGTTAAAATAAGTTGAATTTTTTTGAGCACAACAGCTGTAATCGGCCCTGAACAGGAGCGGCGGCTCTCCATTCAGTCTACATAGTGGGGCCGGGTGGATGTGGGCCTCCCTGGGCACCTAGATATAACCCATGGTCGCTGGGCACCCATAAGGTGGACACCACTGGTGTATTCTAGTATCATAGCTTGACTGACAAAGAGGCTAAGGCACAAAGAGAGGCAGTGAGTTGCCCAAGGCCACACAGCTATTAAGGGGCATAGCAAAGATTCCGCTCCACGTCTCTCTGAGCTCTCTTTACTATGTCGGTTGGTCTTGGGAGATCTGGGGTGGGAATGGGGGGACACAGGGTTCAGCAAAGATTGTTCCTGAGAGTTGGGCTTAGAGCCCTGGGTAGTAAGCACAGGTATTTCTGGGTCACTACCTCACGCTCCCTGAACTCTTCCACCCAATCAGGAGGCCGTGGCGGTACAGATGGAGCCTGAGCGCTTGGTCAAGATCCTAGAGGTGCTTCGAGAGCTTCCTGTCCCAAACTACAGGTGTGTGGGGCTCTACCACCCCTACCAGAGGGTCCTGACTCCAGTCTCCCCCCCCACCTGCCCCTACTCAGACCCTCTTTCCACCTCTGCCTTGACCTATCCCTTCCCTCCCAGCTCCTAGGCCCTGACCCTACTCCTGACCAGGGTGCTCCCTGTGTGGCCCCTGCCCCATGACATCCCTTTCCTACAGGACCCTGGAGTTCCTCATGCGGCACTTGGTGCACATGGCTTCGTTCAGCGCCCAGACCAACATGCATGCCCGCAACCTGGCCATTGTGTGGGCCCCCAACCTGCTGAGGTGGGAGCGTGAGTGAGCATGGGGGGGGGGGCTGGTCCAGGATGGGGTGTGGCTGTGGGGGCTCACACAGCCTAGTGAGAAACAGGCAGGGTCAGGATTGCATTGAGTGGGAAGGAGGCTGCCCTCTTGAGCCCTTTCTCTGGGTATGAATAAAGCCCCTGGGGACAGGGCCTTCTGTTTCCCATCACTGTAGAACTGAGCTCTGGGAATGGAACACGACAAGGCCTTGGTACATGTTGAGACAGTGCTGAGCAAATGTCGTGCAGTTTATTGCCCCTGCTGTGTGCTGCAGACCACTCACTGGGCTACAAGGCAGACTAGGAGCAGCCCCGCAATTCATTACAAACAAGTGCCCTGGCTGTGCAGAAGAAGCAGAGACTGATTCCAAGGAGGGTGTCCCATAGGCTTCTTGGAGGAAGTGGCACTTGAGACTTGGATCATGCCTATAGTTTAAGAGATGGAGATGGGGTTAAGGGCACACAGGGGAGAAGGATCAGATATTTCCTGGGAGGGTTGGAGGGGGAGGTTGGTGGGGCTGGGGGGAGAATGCCACCACATCTTCACAGGTCCAAGGACATAGAGGCCTCGGGCTTCAACGGGACCGCAGCCTTCATGGAGGTGCGTGTGCAGTCCATCGTGGTTGAGTTCATCCTCATGCACGTGGAGCAGCTCTTCGGGGGTGCTGCCCTTTCTGGTCAGTGTCCTCCCTGCCCACCCCAGCACCACTCTGGCTGGGAGCCATGTCAGAGTTAGAGAGGGCCTCAAAGATCAACTAATTCAGTCTCCCCATTTAGTGGATGAGGAAGCTGCTCTTCTAGAGAGATGTTGGCTTATGGTCACCTGGAGAGGACCCTGGAAAGATAATGGCACCATCAAGACTTAAGCAGGGCTCTTCTACTCTCAGTCCAGGGCATAGCTTGACCCCTTGCAATCACCATGCTGGCCCCTAAAGCTACTGATGGCTTATTCTCACCCCCAGCCCACCGGAAAAATGGCCTGGGGTCTCCTGGCCCTCTCTGTCCATGAGAGCACCTTCTTGAGGAGCTGGATATGGAGGGCCTGTCCCTAGGGGCCTCTGACTATACGCCTAGCCTGGTGGCTGATGAGGGGGAGAGGGCAACGAAGGGCAGAATGCCTGAGGTCTTACTCTGGTATCTGGGTCTGGCTGGCAAATTCCTTTTCTTTTCCCAGTTGGTGAGGTAGAGGGCGGATGGCGATCGCTTCCAGGGGCCCGGGCGCTGGGCGGGCCTGAGGACTATATGCCCAGGTCTCTGCCCTACCACCTGCCTAGCATCCTGCAAGCCGGCGATGGACCCCCCCAGATCCGGCCCTACCACACTATCATCGAGATTGCGGAGCACAAGTAAGACCTCCCTCCTGGGCCCTCCTCCCCTGCACTGACTGCCGGCTCCCAACCCCCACTTATTTCTCTATTCCTTGCAGGAGGAAGGGGTCTTTGAAGGTCAGGAAGTGGAGATCCATCTTTAATCTGGGGCGTTCTGGCAATGAGACGAAGCGTAAACTTCCACGGGGCGGTGAGGACAGGGGTAAGTCTGGGGAGGTGTGGAGGAAGCTCTGATGAGGGTGTGCAAAGCTCTGGCTCTATGTACATCCCTGTCTTGCAGAGGACAAGTCTGATAAGGGGACACTGCGGCCAGCCAAGAGCATGGACTCACTGAGTGCTGCAGCTGGAGCCAATGATGGTGAGTATAGGTGTGTGCTCGTGCGTGTGTCTGTGTGTTGTGTAATCATTGGCATGGGTCTGTGTACATCTGTGTGTAAGCACATCTGTGAATGTGTCTGCAAGAGAACAGCACTATTATTGTTGAGACAGAGTATGTGCAATCCTGAGTGTGTGTGTCTGTACATGAGGCCAACAATGTTCAATAATTTCAAAAATATTTAATGAGTGCCTATTATACACCAGCCACTGTGCTGGAGGCTGGGTTTACAGTGGTGAGTTTACAGCCTAATGTATATGCATTCATATGACTGCTGGTACATGGATGTAAGTGAAAGTATGATGTGGGTGAAGAAACTGAGTGTGTGTCTGTGTGTGTGTGTGTAAGTAATGGCCAGTGATTCTATATATGCATGGAGGGGAAAGGGCCTCCCTAGCTATGCAGGTGGGGAGAGCTGTGACCTGCTAGCTGGTGGGGGGTTTGCAGTAGTAGACAAGGGAAGCCAGGCTGGTGCCTTCCAAGTTATTCTCTCAAGGAGCACTCTCCAGAGCCTTCCTGAGGTGTCCATGCCCCTGGCAGCTCAGACTATTGCCTATCTGGCCCTCTCTCTTCTCCACAGAGCCAGAGGGGCTGGTAGGACCCAGCAGCTCCCAGCCAAACTCGCTGCGGTCGGAGAGCTTGGAGAACGATTCTGTGGAGGCAGCAGAGGGCGAGCAGGAGCCTGAGGCAGAGACACTGGGAGGCACGAACTCTGAGCCGGGCACACCGCGAGCTGGGCGGTCAACAGCCCGCGTTGGGGGCAGCAGCCGTGCAGAGCGCTGTGTTGGCGTCCACATCTCAGACCCCTACAACGTCAACCTCCCCCTCCACATCACCTCTATCCTCAGTGTGCCCCCGAACATCATCTCCAATGTCTCCTTGGCCAGGCTCACTCGTGGCCTTGAGTGCCCTGCCCTACAGCCCCGGCCAAGCCCTACCTCTGGCCCAGGCCCAGGCCCAGGCCCCGGCCCCCCAGGTGAGGACTGAGAAAGGGGACTAGGACTGGGAAGGTGGGCTAGGGCTCTAGGCTGAAGTTTGGTTCGGATGCTGGGATCTGCCTGGGAAGGGCAGAGGTCTCAGCCCTTGGGCTTTAGGGTGCTTACCTTCAGCTGCCTCCCCAGATTTGGGGTTGGGGGAATCCAGTAATATAAGGTAGTATGAAATCCGTGGAGAAAGGATCTCTTGCAGCCTTCAGGTCAGTGCTGTATTCAAGAATGGGGGTCTGCGTCAGACACATACAGCGTAGATTACTAAGTACTGGGGTGGAGGAAATATGTAACAGGTGATTGTAATAAAAGTAAATAATAACATTAACAATAACAGCTAACATCTACCAAAGGTTAATTATGTGCCAAGTGCTTTGTTAAGTACTTGGTAGGCGTTAGCTTGTTTAATTTTCTCATAACCTTATGCCAAGGTATTGTTGTTCTCTGTATGGTACAGTGGAGGAACCTGAGGCGTAGGTCAAGCAAGCTGCGATTAATATAGATAGGAAGTGGTAGAGCTGGGATCTGATCTCTGCTCTGACTCCAGTTCCTGAAGTGTCACTGAGAAGTACTAAGGCAGTATAGGATAATGGTTGAGGACACGGGCTATAGTGTTAAATAGACTTGGGTTCACATTTTGCCACTTACTGGCTGTGGGACCTTGGACAAATCTAAGTTTAATCTCTCTGAGCCTCAGTCTCCTCATATGTAACATGGGAGCACTACCTTATATAATAGGGTTGTTCTGAGGGGAAAACAAGATAATGCATTGTAAAATGTACAGCACAGTACTTAGCACCTGGTGGGTGCCGACTAAAGGGTAGCTGCAAGCCAACAGCCAGGGACATTGGTCTGGGAGGATGTCATGTGGAGTATCTATGCTGGGAATGGTGGGCCCTTGCTGTGTCAGTGCTAGGAAGACCCACATGGAAAGGACCAAGGCTGACCTGGCCCTTTAGATTTCTGGGACATCCTCTCTCTCAACAGATGAGAAGTTGGAGGCAAGTCCAGCCCCTGGTCCCCTGGCTGACTGCGGCCCAGCAGAGGTGGCCCCTGCCCTGGAGGACTCTCTGTCCCAGGAGGTGCAGGATTCCTTCTCCTTCCTAGAGGACTCAAGCAGCTCAGATCCTGAGTGGGTGGGGGTGGAGGATGGGGAGGTGGCCAAGGCAGGAGCAGCAGGAGCAGCCTTCTCCCCTGGGGAGGACGATCCTGGGATGGGCTACCTGGAGGAGCTCCTGGGAGTTGGGCCTCAGGTAAGAAGGAACTGTGCTGGGTTTGGGAGGTGGGATGGGGTCTAGAAGGTGGAAAGGGCCAAATGGTCCTAAGCTACAATGCTATGCCTACAGGTGGAGGAGTTCTCTGTGGAACCGCCCCTTGATGATCTGTCTCTGGATGAGGCACAGTTTGTTCTGGCTCCCAGCTGCTGTTCCCTGGACTCTGGCAGCCCCAGGCCTGAAGCAGAGGAAGAAGGTGGGGAGGAAGTCTTCCTAAGTGCCTATGATGACCTAAGTCCCCTTCTGGGGCCCAAACCCTCAACTTGGGAGGGTCCAGGGAATCTGGAGGAAGAGGCAGCAGGGTGCAGAAGACAGGCTCCAGGCCAGGCTGAGGGAGAGCAGGTGTGCATGGAAGTTGGGGAGGACAAGGAGGCTGAGCCTGGAAGTGGATGGGATGTTAGGGAGGAGGCTGAGGGGAGTCCAGAGACCGAGGTGGGGGCTGGAGAGGCTGGTGGGGAAGGAGGGGAGGCTGAGGGAAGCCAAGACATGATGGTCAGTTTGAGAGAAGGGAGTGGGGAAGAGACAGAGGCCAAGGGAGAGAAGCCCAAAAGTCAGATGGAAGCTGAGAATAGGGAGAAGGCTAAGGGTGTGGAGGAACCAGGAGGAGAGCAGGGTAAAGACAAGGAGAAAGAGAGAGAGACTGAGAGAAAGGAAGAGACTGAAGGAGGAGGGGGACCCCAGGTGGAAACTGGACAGGACCAAGAACATGGGGCCCAGAAACACCATGTTGCTGAGGAGAGCTGGGAAGTTGTACACAAGCAAGAGGCTGAGGGAGGCAGAGAGGATGAGGTCAAAGGACAGAGAGGGAATGGGGGCCAGGAAGCAAGAGAAGACCAAGGAGATGGTGAAGACAGAAGCCCAGAAGAAGCAGCTGGAGGAGGAGCAGGAAAAGTGAGCAAGGAACGGGAGAATGGGGATGGGGAAGCTGAGAGAGACCAGAGAGTTGGAGGTGACCATTTAGAAAAGGGCTCTCTCCCTGAAGAGTCAGACATAGAGTGTTTGGAGGTTGACAGTGTCAAAGAGGGCAATGCCAAGAACTCTGAGGGGGAACAGGCAATTCCACAACCACCCTGGCCAGAAGAGATGGAGCCTGAGGGGCAGCCCAGTTCAGAGAGCTGCAACCTGTGCCTCTGTCCCCCTGGTTCAGCTGGTGGTGTGGGCATGCGTCTGGCTTCCACCCTGGTTCAGGTACAACAGGTCCGCTCTGTGCCTGTGGTGCCCCCCAAACCACAGTTTGCCAAGATGCCCAGTGCATTGTGTAGCAAGATCCATGTGGCACCTGCAAGCCCATGCCCGAGGCCTGGCCGGCTTGATGGGACTCCTGGGGAAAGGGCTTGGGGATCCCGAGCCTCCCGCTCCTCCTGGAGGAATGGGGGTAGTCTTTCCTTTGATGCTGCTGTGGCCCTGGCCCGGGACCGCCAAAGGACTGAGGTTCAGGCAGTTCAGCGGACCCAGACCTGTACTGGGGTTGGGGACTACAGCTTCATTCCCAGAACCTTCCCCTGTAGCATGACCCCAGCCCATTCTCCTCGGCCCCTTAGCTGCCTGGAACTCCCATCTGAAGGCACAGAAGGATCCGGACCCCGGAGTCGGCTTAGTCTGCCCCCCAGAGAACTCCAGCCCCCTGACTCCCTTATGCCCCCCCAGCGCCGATCATATGCATTTGAAACACATGCTAACCCTGGGAAAAGTGAGGAGCTGTGATTAGGACCAGAGCACTAGGCAAATGGGGACCAGTCAGTTGTCTTGAATCTCTAGGGCCTGTCTCTTCTGCAGCCTGAACAGCTGTAGTGCCCAACTCTATGGGCTTTGGCCCTCCAGCTTCTCTTTTGGCTGTGGGAGGCCACAGCCTTGGTTGGTTTACCTGAGCTTGTCTCAGACCTAAAGCACTTATCCCTTAGGAGATTCCTAAGAAATCCTGTTCCTAGAGAGTGCAGTCATTGGCCAAAGAGAACATAGGGTAGGCAGAAAACTAAGACAGAGGTTTCTCAAAGTAAGGAATGGAGGGGGAATTCCAGCCAATTTCCTGCCCTCCTCTGAGGCTGTGAATGTCTCTTCATGGAAGCCCAAGGTGGAGGGGAGAAGACAAGGCCAGGTCAGAGCCTACGACATGCAAAGACGTTACCCAGCCCTGTTCTGTTACTGGATTCTTGAATACCTCCTGACCCTCTGAACTTCAGATTAGGAAGGAATGTGTCCAGGAAGCTCTTTGGACACATTGAGATGCCTCAATGTCTGTTGGGGGGACTGACCCCCTTTCCAGCTCCCCATCCTCTGCCTCCAGTCACCTTAGGGAAGAGAGGTCCTGTAGAGTGCTCTCCAGCCTTTTCATTTCCCTTTGGAATAGCTTCCTCCTATTTCAGGGAAAGGTAATGGGGATCACTCAGGCCCTAGGACTGCTTTTCCAGACAGGATGGGGTCACAGGTCCTACTCTACCTAGTAAAGTGCATTGTCTCAGAATAAAAGTTGTATTTTTACATGTAAATAGTGTGGAGTAACATTATTCTTATTAAAGTTTTGGGTTGTAGGAATGATCTTTTCATACATTTGGGCAAACGTCTCTTTTTATTATTTGGATGTTCTTCCTCAGTGGTTGTCATGGAGATCCGTGGCTAGAAACTAGAGCTGGGGTTCACAGTGGTCAGCAAAAGGGGAAGAGAAACTTATATTTACATAATGCTCATTATGTGCCAGGAACTGGGCTAGGTATTCTTTGTGCATAGAATCTATCTCCTTCATTTTATTTAATTCGCATAATAGTTCTGTAGGGTTGGTATGATATCTACATTAAACAGTCGAAGAAACTAAGGCCCAGTTTGGTTAAAAGGCTAGCCAAAGATCTCGGAGTTAAGAAGTGGCGCTTGACAGCCAGGGTTGTTGGGCCCCAGAACCTGAACTCTTCTCATTACACCACACTAACTCCAAATCCAATAAGGTTAGGTCTTGACTGGGGAGAATAGTTTCACAGAAACCGAAGCCCGGGGTCTTTGAGTGAGGGTCGGCTGAGTATGCCTGCAGCTTCCCTAAATTACAGGGGGAAACGCTTCAAAAAGACGTCCTGAGCCAAGATGGCCTCCCATATGGCCCTTGTTAAAGATGGCGCCTCCGGGGTACGTCCCTCCCGGACTAAGGCTGGCCTACCTCAATCCTTTTCTCCCGGGACTAAAAAGGCCCTGCCGAGCACAAACATGGTTGCATAAGTTAGTCCTTTTTCTCCGATTCCTGCAGAAACGGCAAGGACTCCACTGTCATCGTACTGGGATCCCAGGCAGTTGGTTCTTTTCCGCTCCACCAAAACCCCAAACACCTCCGCATCCCTCAGCCCGCAGCATGATGGAGCGAACGGAAGTGGGGCGGCTCAGAGCCTACGAGTAGGTTGGGCGGGTGGGGAGAGAGACTTCCGCCCCTCACCAACATGGCTGCAGGCTGCGAGTGCGCATGAGCCGCTGTCCATGGCGCTGCCCGGGTCCGGAGGGGGGAGAACACGGTCCGAGAAAAGCAGCGGCTGAGGCGGCTTTGGCCGGTGAGTGCAGGACCGGACGGGAGTCTGGAGAATGACGAACCGACAAAGCAGGACAGCTATGATTTAGTTTTAGTTTTTTTAGGTTGGGGAACTCCTGTGGAGGAAGCCTTTGTTTGGGAGGAGGGGGCCGCGCCTGGTTCTTTATCTCCTACCCCCCTTTGTGGGCCGAACTCGCTCCCCGCCCCCGAGCGCGCACGCCCCCGCCCTTCTACGCTCCACGACCGCGGATCGCAGCTTGGGGCTCCGGGCCGCCAAGGCCCTCGGAACGGCTGGCGCCGTGTCTTGCCTCCAGTGCGGAGCAGCCGGGGCGCGGGGTGAGCGCGATGGGGCAGGCGGGGTCAAGGCGCGGGCTCCGGGGTGAGCTTCTGGCGAGCTCTCAGCTCCGTAAGCTTCTACTGGTTGGTGGGCCTGCAGGGAGACGCTGCATCCCCAGGCAGAGTCTAGGCGCCTGGCTTCTTTCGGGACTTGATTTTTTTCCCCCTTTGTGTCCATACTTAGTAAGGGCTCTGGCTGGTCCCTCCTTGCCTGAGCGTGCATGCCACAACATCCTATACCAGTTCCGTGTCGCACATACCTAATGCTCAGGAAATGCTTTCTGATGTCCAACTGAGATTTGACGAAGTAGCCTGACCCCGTTGCTGGGTGTCCTCAGAGGCTACCCCTGGCCGACAGCTGTGGATAATAGGGATGCCTGCCTTTTCCCGGCCCTCTCTTTTATCTCCTTCTGCAGTCAGTGTAGCAAGCCTCGGAAGGGCACTTCCTCCTCTGATTTGAGGATGAAGAGGCAGGTGGTCCTGAAACACTAGTGCTACTTCCCCTTAGGGCCTGGGAGCTTCTTGCAGCCTTTCTTCCTCTGGCAGTTTCACTTTCAGTTCCTTTTTAAAAATACTTTCCTTGGACATGGGCTTTCCAAGGCCTATCCGCTGAAGATTTTCCTTGGATAAGGAAGGGTTTAGGTTGGGGGAAGCGTATGGAGAGAGAGTTTACAAAGATCTTGCCCATTTTGTGTTGGGATTATTTTATTGCCTTGTACAATGTAGCTAATTCTTTCTGGAAGCATCTTATTTGCTTAGACCTTTGTTTTTCATGCCCTCTGGCTGGGTGTCAGGGTCCTAAGGTGGGCATCTTACATTATGGATTGAGTTATGTCCCCCACAAAGAGATGTTCAAGTTCTAATCCCTGGTTCTGTGGCTGTGAACCCATTTGTAATAGGATCTTTGAAGATGTTATTAGTTAAGGTG
>PVKH010019285.1:0-14896 GCA_004027955.1 Chaetophractus vellerosus
GAGGACTGCCCTGCTGCTACTTTCTGCACCTTGCATCTCTTCTTTTTCTCCACCCTGAGTTCTTTTCCTGGCTCTAAGGATCAGGCCAAGCATCACTTCTTGTAGGAAGCTTTTCTTGATGTGCTCTGCCAGGCTGGTTATCAACCCTTCTATGCTCCTGGAACTCCCAGGGCATTTCACCATTGCAGTACTCGTGGCAAGTTGTGGTTGCCGTGTCCATTGTCTATATCCCATGTGCCTCTGGGACCTGTAGCTGTATCTCATAGGGTCACCTAGCATGTAGGAGAACAGCTAGCATGTAGTCAGCACTCAGAAGGGGGCTTTTTGCCTGATTGTTTATTGAATATGTGAAAATGTATTTAAAGACATAGAACCAGAAAAGTAGAAGCATACTGTAGGGCAGTGAGCAGGCAAGTGGTGATCTGAGAGAAGCAGGAGAAAGGAAACCAGCAGGGATGGAACCCACCCATGCTCTTTATCCCTTTATGCCCTCAAGACCACTCCTTTGTTTATCCTCAGTTACTGGTGGAGAAAGGAAACTCTGCCTAACCCAGGAACCCAAAGTAAATCTATGTTCTTTTTCACATGTCTGGGCAATCATTCAGGACATAGTTCAAGGATTTGCTTAATTTTTTATGATTTCTAGATCTTTCCAAATAATTGAAAATTAGGAAACCGATGAAAACGATGGCAACGGGATGAAAATTTAGTTAGAACTTGAGGATATTCGCCCCCAATTTTTAAAATGAATTCTCATGTTGTTCTTAATGTATTTGTAAAACAAAGCACAAAAAGCTAAATTAATCCTAAATGAACTACTTTTCAATACCATTCTAGCTCACATATAACGATTATTTCCTCCTCCAAATTCTTAGCACTTGTCTGTACCAACCATGAAACTAATAAAGCAGTGTTTGGAGACAGCCCTTGCATGGCTTTTTCACATCTCCTGGATTTCTGTTGTGGTCTTTTGTGGCTTAACTTGGTAGATGATGTTAATTGAAAAAGCCCTGGTCTTCAAAGTGAATTTGGAACACTTGAATACTGGTGGAGGCGCCACCATTTCCTGATTATGCAGTTTGGGCAAATTACATCTTTGAGCCTAAATTTCCTCATCTATAAATTAGGAAGAGTAAACACCTGCCCAGCAATTCTCACAGGGTTATGGAGAATCCAACGGTATGAAGATGCTTTGGATACTGTAAAGCCAATGTAAATTTTAGGTGCTTCTCATAAGAGTAACTGTTTCAGAAGTTAACAGAAAGTGATCCACTCTCATAAATTTCATTTGTTGATTTTCAAGAATCCTAATGACAATGAAGCAACATTGAATCTTTTAAAAAGTTATTGCAGATATCTTTAATTAAGGTTAGTGGTATGATGGCAGGAATGCCTTGGTGAACTTAAATAATCTATTCAACAAATTTAACTATTGAGCACAAATTGTCACCTTGATTTTTAATGCATAATCAAAGCAGCTCTGAATACATTTAAATTGATCAGTACATAAGATTTTGGTTTTCTGTAACCCCAGAGGATACCAGTTCAACATTAATTTATGTGTGAAATGCTTATCATTAAAGAGTGAGAATTCATGAAGCAGGTACATTCTGCTTTACTTCTAGATTCCATCCATCATTCCAAAGTGAGTAGAGAAGGATAAATTCTAAGAAACCTCATCAGAGAGAATCAAGAAATATTTGGGTAACGGTCCAGCAGGGTTGGGTGTGGGGTGCAACTGTGTAAAGGGCAATGGGAAGATGTGAAGCCTTTGAAAGCATTGGGCCATTCAAATGCAGAGAATAGGGGTAGGCAGGTGGAGGTGAGAGAAGCAAGAAGAGGTGACCCAGAGTCCTGTGGGGACAGGAGAGGCAGTGTTTCCTCTGGATGAGCATGTCCAGGGTTGTTATATTGAGTCACAGACAGGAATGCAGAATGAAGGGTACAACAAAGGACAGGTAATTTGGAAACCCCAGTTTCAAGACCACCATGCAAATTCAATATTTTAGAAAATAGTTGAGATGCGATTAAAAGTCAGGTCTGCCTGATTCCAAAGCTTGCATTTTCTACCCAGTATCATACCACCTCCCTTTCTGTGTCCTAGAATGCCCTAGAAAGGCTGAATAAACTGAGCTCCAATTTATTGGCCAGCATATTTTATATGCGGTGACTTTCTGACCTCTCTTAACGTACTTTTTTTTCATAATCTTGTCCCAGTATGACATTTCTGATGGAGTTTTGTTATGAAGGGAAAACCTAGTTTTTCTAGGTTTTCTGCTAAAATTGCTCCAGAAGAATCTAGAAATAGCTTCTCTGGTGACTTTTACAAGGTTTAAAATTTTACCTTCACATATGGAGAAATAATAACAATATTTTATCAGCACTATAATAAATAGTGCAGAGCAACGACTAATGAAAGAGATAACTATAATTCATTCATTATCCATTAACAAGCATAATTCCATTTTAACACAAAACAGCATAGAGTAAGGAAGTCCTGGGAGACTCAGTAGCAACTTCAGATTGAGCAGTCCAAAGGAATCCACCCTTACCGAAGAGATAAGGAGAAAATTCTTGATACCTTTCATTCATCTTAAGTTGATTGTGAGAAAGCAACAAGGCTCTCTTAGATCCACTTAATAATTTTTGCAACTTGAATAAGTTATTTTGCAGATCCTCAGTTTCCTAAAGGAATTCATAAAATGTAGCTAATATTTCATACATTCCAGAACTGTTGGGACATAAAAACCTATAGAATAATATCTTCCTTTCTTTACTCCTTCCTTCTGAGAAAGAAAAAGAAGCAGGATTTAATAAAATGTTATAGATGACTTAAAAATAATTCTGATGAGTTTTAGAGCAGGATTCAGTCTGATTTTTTTTTTTACACAATTTAAAAACATTTGTGCCTAATGGGTTACTATGTTGTATCTTGTTCTTTTGTCACTCTTTTTTTCTGCCTTTCTTCCATTGTCTCTTCTATTACAGATTCTTTTCTTCCTTCTCCTCTTTCCTCTCTTTCCCTTTTCCTGTCAAGAGCTGTAACACAGTTTTCTTTCGTACGTTATAAACAAAATGGATGAGATGATTTAGTAGCTTTCTGGACTTAGAAAATTAGATATTTAAACCCCAATGACTCACACCCCTTGGTTTTCTCCTACCTCACTCCTGTTCATTTTCGGTCTGTTTAGCTGATGTTTCTCTTCTCTCCAACCCCTTAAAGCTCAGGGTGCCCCCAGGGCATCTCCAGGGTCCTCTTTTTCCTGAATCCACACTCCTTCTTGGGGATCTCCTCCAGTATTATGTCTTTATTATTATTTCTTTTTGTTACCTATTCCCCCCCTTTATGCTTGTTCTTGCTGTGTTCATTTTTGCGTTCTTCTGTGTCTGCTTTGTCTCCCCCCACTGCGGTGACGTGCGGAGTCAGCTCACCGCGCAGGCAGCTTGCCCCACTCACGGGGGGCTCTGCTGTGTTCGTGGGCGACTTGCCCTGCCCGTGGTGGCTTTGCCTTGCCTGTGGCGGCTTTTTGCCCTGCCCACAGTGGCTCTGCCCCGCCCACGGTGGCTTGCCCTCTCAAGGCTGTCTGCCCGCTCGGAGAGGCCCCGGGAACCGAACCTGGGGCCTCCCATGTGGTGAACCAGTGCCCTATCCACTGGGCTACAGCCGGCCCCAGTATTATGTCTTTAAATGAACCATATGCCAACAACACTCCAGTTCTATCTTCAGCCCAAATGTTTTCCTGACCTTCAAACCACTGAGTTCCACTGCCTACTCAATACCTCCACTCGGATGACAAACTTAACATGTTCCAAAATGACCCCCTTGGGAGGTTGTAGGAGGTGTGGGAGGTGGGGCATATGGGTACCCCTAAAATTTGCGTGTAACATCTATGTAATTGATGTATCTTTTTAAAAATAATAATTTAAAAAAATTAATTAAAAAAATTTTTTAAAGATTTAATACATATAATGTTTGCTTAGTTGGTATTCAGTAAACCTAGGGAGATAACACCCATGCTAAATAAAATTGAAACAATTATATTAAAAAAAAATGACCTCCTTATCTTCTTCCCCAAACTTGTTATATCCTGCTGATGGAAACTCCAAGTTTCCAATTGCTCAGGCCTCAAGACTTGGATGGACCCTTTATACTTTTTCTTCAACACACAAACTTTTGCCCCTTCAGGACTAAACCAAACTACTTGCAATGACCTACAAGCCCACATGACCTGGCTCTTCTCTGGCCACCTTTCCTACTACTCTCCCTCTTGCCTACTCCTTTCCAGCTGTCCCTGGAATACACAAGGCCCACTCATGCCTTTGGGCCTTTGCTCCTCTAGCTCTTCTCTCTGTCAGGGAAGGCCTTCTCCCCGATAGCCACATGGCTTGCTCGCTCAATACCCTCCAGTCTGTCCAAATGTCACCTGAGTCTCAATGGGAACTACTCTGACCGCCTTATATAAAATTGCAAACTGTCTCCATTCTTACACTCTGGGTCCCCTGTATTCCACTCTACTTTAAACTTTTTTAAATCATAGCTTCTAACACATTGTATAATTTACTTGGTTTTCATGTTTTGTTTTTGTTTGTTTATTGTGAGCCCTCCTACCCCAATGAAAACACCAGACACAAAGCCTTGTTTTTAACCAAAGAATATTTTTGAATGGGGAACATTTCATAGCAATTTTTGTTTAGTTGGATGTTGAATTTTTTCCAACTTCAACCAGAATTAAGGATTTAAATTGCCGTATAGAGATAATCTACAGCTGAACATTTCTCCATGCATGACTAAGGCAACTGAAGTATAAGTCCCTTGGCCTCAAGAACCTCCAATGCCGCCATTTCTAAGCCCACATTTAGTTAATTCATAGTCTATGAATCCATACTGTCTCGGAAGTTAGTATCACTGAATCACAGATTTTGTGGGTTTCTTCCTTGAATAAAAGATACAGTAGACAACAAAATTGTGGTTCAGTGACTAAGTCATATGCCAGGGAGTTAGGAAAAGTACATTTCTCTCTTTTACCTTGGGGAAATATGGATCATAGGTGGGAAATTCTCTAAACATAGGAGAGAGATTCAGAGCTGCTGGTGGGGCCCAAGCATGCCAAATAACAGCAGTGGGATTACTAGACTGTGATGAAAGATACTGCGCCTTATTCAAACAACATGGTATTTGGTTTGAAACCAGGAAGATCTAGTATAAATCCTGACTACTTATTAACTCTGTGAATTTGGACACTTGTTTAACCTGGATCTCAGTTTCCACATCTCTAAAAATGAGATATAATACCTATCTTGATGTATTTTTTGTGAGGATTTGGATAAAGTGCCTACTCTGTAAGTGATAGTTTTCTCTGAATACCTTTGTATCACTGTCACCATGGATGGTGCTTGGTACTAATATCATTGTGAATGGGAGAGAAGTATCCTCCAAGGCACTGATTTCTTGCTTTTATTAGCAGAAACCAGGAGTGGCCTCAAGTAGCACCTTCTTCTGACATCATACTCCTGTAAGAATGACTCAGTGTGAACTTGGTCAAGAGTAAAATCACCTCTACTTCTATATTCAGTTGGACCTCATTCAATATTTCCAGATGGCAGGCCAACTCATTAGATTATCTGGGAATACATTTTGTAATTAATGCCACAGTGGGCAAGCATCAAGATGGGGTACTTTACATTAGAAGACTTGTCAAAAGATGCAAACCTTCTCTATATCAGAGACAGGTTACAGAAACACTGCTTTGAAAAACCTCCAGACTCAAACAGTGGAAAGATGGAGTTTTGACCAATTATGTGTTGAAATGCTTGTGCATATCCAAAGTTGCTTCCACAGGTAGCCTTGCTGTCCCACTCTGGAGTCAGTGAGGAGCCTAACTCACTAAGAATATTGAGGAGGTTTGCAATCTTCAGTACCATCATAGAGCAAGGGTACTGCATTAGTCAGCCAAAGGGGTGCTGATGCAAAGTACCAGAAATCTGTTGGCTTTTATAAAGGGTATTTATTTGGGGATAGAAGCTTTACAGTCATAAGGTCCCAAAGAGTCCAATTCAAGGTTACTTAAGAGGTACTCTCTTACCCAAAGTCTGTTGCCACGTGTTGACTTAAGATGGCAGGCAATGTTTGCAAGGGTTCAGCCTTCCTCTCTCCTCTTAAGGGTCCATGGGCCCAGCTTCTTCTGATCTCAGCTGTAGGCTGGCATAAGGCTCATCTCTCTCTTCCCGGGGCTCATTTCGTTCCAGGCTCAGCTGTTCTGTTCTCTTCGCAAGGTTAGCTGTAGACTGTCAGGCTCATCTCTCTTCCCAGGGCTGCAGGATTGTATCTAATGAGCTGTCTCTCTTCTTCTGTGTTCTTCTCTGTTTTATCAGCCCACTAAGGGGTCAGGGATTCAACACTGAGTCGCACCCTAATGATGTGGTTGAATCAAAGCCCTAATCTTAACATAATTTAATCAGGCATCTCAGCTGGATATAATACAATCAAAGGGTTATCACGCCCAGAGGAACCAGACCAGTTTACAAACATAATTAATATTTCTTTTTGGAATTCATAAATAATATCAAATTGCCACAGGTACTTATGCCCAGCCCTCATCAACAAGTATGACTCAAAATTCTCTGCTACTTTGGGAAGATAGTCCATGGCAGTCATTCCCAGAATTGGAATTTCACAGACCAGTAACAGATTGCCCCCAATCTTGGGAGCCAACAGAGTGTTGAAAACTTTATATGGCAATTAAAGACAGTCAACATGCAATAGGAGCTATAAAATTACCCTCTGTTCCACCATCATTACACCAAAGAAAGGACTTTTTAACCCTTCTGTGGAAGTTTGATATTATTTATGAATTCCAAAGAGAGATAAACTGGTCTGTTCATCTGGGCATCATACCCTTTGATTGATTTAAATCCAAAGACTTTTTGTTTACTTGATTAAGTCATGATTAGGGCTTTGATTCAACCATGTCATTAGGATATGCAGGGTTGAGCCCCCGCCCCCTTGGTGGGCTATATAAATGGACGCTCAATCAAGAACACAGAAGTAGACACACATTAGAAGACAGAGAAGAGAACTTAACTTTGATGCTGGTATCCCAGGGAGAGCTGAGCCATTCACCTGACAGTTTGCAGCTGAAGAGACCAGAGCCCTGAGCAGCTGAGCAGACCAGGAAAGAAACAAGGCTCCAACATACCACTGAGATCAGAAGAAGCTGGGACCACGGAGCCTTGAAAGGAAAGAGGAAGGTTGAACCCTTGCAGACATCCCCTGCCATCTTGCTTCAACACATAGTAACAGACTTTAGGTGAGGAAGTACCTCTTATGGTACCTTGATTTGGACTTTTTCAGGCCTTGTAACTGTAAGCTTTTACCCTAAATAAATACCCTTTATAAAAGCCAACAGATATCTGGTACTTTGCATCAGCACCTCGTTGGGCTGAGTAATATACCCTCCAAAAATTGGGAGGGCATAACTTAGAATAAAGTGTAGTCCTACCCAAGTGAGGAAAGTTGGTCAATTTGCAATGACCAACTTTCTTTTCTTTACTTTCTTTTTATCCTTTCTCTGGGGAGTAGTGAAAACTCTGCCACAGCCTGGAAATTGACTGCAGATGAACATTTAAGAAACACTGGTCTGAAGACTAGGTTAAGTATTCTTTTCCCCAGATATAGTAGGTTCTCTCCTGTGACCAAGTTAGCCACCAGAAGACTCCACACTGGAACCAAAATTATCTAAGCCTTCTCAGAATTAACTCAACTGTGCTTCTATGTTATCAAGGTTTGTTGCAGGAAACCTTTGCCACATGGACCTTGCCATTGCATTTACTATTAAACTATTGATGAAGCTATTGCCTATATTGTCAATCAGTAGCATCCAAGTGAAATTCCACCTGAGAAATGTCTTTTAGAGTTGAAAGTAAGAAAGATCATTGTCACCCCAATGTAAATGGTATGCTATTTTCTTTGTCTTATAGTGAGAACAACTGTAATCCTTGAGCTGCCTTTTTTTTTTCCCTGCCTACTAGAAAGCTCAGAACCAACTTTGATATGCACTTATAACTACTGAATTAACCCTGTATTTCTCATTGGAAAAGAGGTAACTCCTCAAAGTACCTAGAAAGCTGTTTGGAGAGTGTGGGGTTTTGAGTCTTTATAGAACTAAATGTAACAAAATTCCTTCATACTGACAAATCTATTCTTTTGCAGAGGCCAACGAACTCTCCAGAATTCCTACTCAGGCCCCCTCGTAAGATTGTGCCGGTTGTTCATGGCACACGTGTCCAGGTCAAGAGGCAAGTGAGGCTTCACCCAGTCATGTGCTCTGGTGTGGGGCTACTTCTGCCCAGAGAAAAGGGCCCTTTTGTCCAACTAGCATCATGGTGCAGAATGGGCTTGAGGCTGTCCTGTCTGGCCTCCTGCATGAGTCCATTTGCATGCACCTGTGCCATTTCTCTCTTCACCCTTGCTACATCAGAACGCCAGGCCGCAGGCTCTCGTGATTTGTGAACAGGGAGCTCTCTTTGACTGCTTTGTGCTTTGCATGGCAGTAGGGCTGAGCCGCATCTCTGCTTCTGTGGTTTTTGTGCATTCAGTGGGGTTTTGCCTGAATAAAATCTCCAACTTTCCCCCCCCTCCATCTAGGCTTTAGTAGAGAGGCCAAGACAAGAAACAAGAGAGCTACCAAAAGCAATGAAAAATTAATTGTTAGTCAGAACTTTTGACTGATTGGTGCCTCCAATTTCCCCCAACATGCCAGATGTACAGCTTTTTACTGTACGTAGTTACATATGTGTCCTTTGCATAAAGCCTTTTTGGCTAAACATCAATCCCTAACTATTATATATTCTGAATAAGAGCTAAACATCTCAGCATTTGCAAAAATTCAAGATTTATCAACATATTGAGCTTTTACTAAGTCATGAATTCTTGATTTGTATTCATTTTGCTTTTACATATTCATAGCCCTCTTTAGCCAAAGATCTTCAATATTCATTTACTATGGAGTGGTAAGTATATATTATTCAACTCAATTTACCAACGGGTAAACTGATGCCCAACTAAAGGCCTGATCAGAAGCCGAATAAAGAGCAAGATGCTCTTGGCCCCTCAGAGAGTTTGCTACAGCTGTCTCCCTCTGGAAATAAAGGCCCACGGCCTGCCTGTGAGTCTCACATCCCAAGCATGAGAGGAGTCAGGACTTTTCCTTCTGAATTTTTTGGAATGTTTTGGATGGGGTTTCCTCTTCATGTACATGGGACTAAAGAATAGCCCAGGGAAATGAAAAATAGCCTTCTTCGAAATTGCTTCAAATCCATGATGCCAAAGGTTAATTGACCTGATTAGTTCCTTCTAAACTTGGAGGAGAACAGGTAGAAAGCATCATTTATTTGCTCTAATAACCAATTAATGGCATTGATTGGGCTGGAAGGGTCCTGTCTCTCCTGCTTTTATTAGAAAAACAGAGGTCAATTTTCTTAATACTTTCCTCTAATACAATCTATTCCTTTAGTCTCTAAATAATTTATTGAGGATTCTGACTTCATATTTACCATGTGCTGATGAAGGGGAATTTAAGAAAAGATATTTCTGGCCAGGCCTAGGAAATTATAAGGGAAGAAATCTGCATAATCTCATGAGAGTAACCAGCCTCTGACACACATCACAAAGAAATGTCAATTCTCATGATTATTTTTGAATTGTAAAAACGTTTCATGCACATTTCTATATGTAGAATGCAATTTGAAATAATTTTTAAAGTGATATTATGGAGTATTGAAAGACAGACTATTTCAAGGGTTAATTATTAGGAAAATAATGATTTATTCCTTAAAATGTTAACTAAAAAGTTGGTGGTCAGAAGGCTCAGTCTCAGGTTTTCAGCTGCACAGATGTCTATTTTTATAAAAAATGTGTGACTCTGGATAGTGAGATGATGATGCAAAGCATTATTGTTGGTTTTTATTAACCATAAGCACATTAATGTTAAGTGAGCTCATAATAATCTAGCGCCGTGCTCTCTAAAAGAATTTTCTGTGATGATGGAAACATGCTATATCTGCACTGTCCAATATGGTAACCACTTGCCAGATGTGTAGGGTTGCCAGAGTTAGCAAAATAAACAAACAAAACACACACACACAAACACAGGACATTAAGTTAAAGTTGAATTTTCAGCCAACGACCGATATTTTAGTTCTAGTATGTCTCATGCCTTATTTGGCTCAAAAAAATGTTAGCTGTTATTATATGTTGTTATTGAAAATTATTATTAATTCATTCCATTTGTGTTTGACTGGAAAGGAATCTACAGATGTAAAATGCAAAGGGCAATAAAATGGAGTTCTTTGAGATGATAGTGGGAAAAAAACCATGAAATCACAGAATCCTAACACTTGGAATAGAATGGATCTTATTTTCTCCTGGACTTTGTAAGCTTTCAGTATTTGATAGCTAAAATCATGGTTAGAGAGCAAAGATACATCTTTAAACATTTCTTTTCTCCACCATCTACCTATAATCTGCATTTCCGGGACAACTCAATTTATGAAACAGGTATTTCTCTTGATAAGTTGCTTTAAGTCAGTTCTATCTAAATTAAATAACACAGGATTTACTCTCTGTTTAAAGGAATGTTGAGGGAGAGAATATGTTCTTATTTGTGTGTGTGAAAAAAGAATATTTAATATATATTTCATTTCTCTTAGAAGTCTCAATGAATACCTTGGCAGGGAAGAGATGGCACACACACAGTGTTAAACCAAACACAAGTTAATGAAAGTCTGTTTATAGAGAAGTGGTCAAAGTTAAGAGAATGACAAGGCATGCCGGGCACCTGAGGGACTAGCACAAGTGGGAAGGTGTTACCATGCTTAGGTCTGAAGGAGTCAGGAGGGGGGAGGGTAAGAGGGTCCTTCAGAAGCACAGCAAGGTAGGGGTATAAAGTCTGTGTTCGATTTCTTTTCTCTATACTCCAGTCTCCTGTCACTTCTTCCCGTTGGTTCAAACCAACCTGAAGCCAGAGGGCAAAGGGTGCTGGGTGGTGAGAGGCCAGCCTCCTGGGCACACAACAGGGCAGTGGAGGGTGGAGAACGGATTTGAGGGACACTCAGAGAATGACCAGCACATAGAGTACACATAATTTATCTTTCGTAAATAACTCAAATCACAAGCTCAATGCGTGTTACAGAAATAGACAAACTAACTCCCTATTCTTTTTGTGTATGGGTTTTCATCATTGAGTTAATTTGGAAAATTTTATGCAAAGTTAAGTCAGTCTCAGAATGTCTAGTCAGTTTTGTACATAAAAGGAGAGTTGAATGTTGGATTCAAATTATTTATATGGAACACAGACAAGAATTTTGCCCTACAGTTGTATTGTGTGTGATATGAGTATTAGCCACACTAAAAGCAATTATTTTCACATGTTGCAATATATCAAGATAACAACAGTTCCCTGTCTTATTCTTAGGCTCATGTGCATACACACTCTCTATTCAGAAGAACCAGATGGTTAAAGTGAAGATAAGTCTCACAGTAATTGGTGGTTTCTTACAAGATTTTATTGGGGGGTAAAGAAATATCTAATTTGTTTATAGATGTTTGTATTGCTGAATGCTGTCATCTTTTTCATTGTGTAGCAAGGGAATATTTTAAAAAATTGATAAAATACTCTTTTCTTTGTCAGAAACTACTGTAGAAATTAGACAAAGAAGGAAAGGACCATGCATCATGCTTATAAAATTTGAGCAATTAAAAAAAAACTAACTCTGGAAAAAGAAAGAAATTTCTCTTCCTTACATGCTCCCAGATACATACTCTTTTATTTTATCAGGTTTCCCTCAGAAATCATAACTCCGACTAGCCCTCAAAATGTCCCCTCCATAATGGAAATGGTATGGTTTATTTAGAGTACAATTATTAAGAGCACAGATGCCATGATGCGTGACCTCTCTGTGCACGCATTTACTCATCTTTGAAATGGTTATAATCATAGCAAATATCTCACTGAGTTCTGAGGATTTAACAAATTAATATATGCCTGGCACATTGTTATTTTTATTGAAATTCATTATTATCTAATTCCATTTGTTTTTGAGTAGAAAGAAATCTACAAGTGTAAAGGGCAATAAAATAGAGTTCTTTAGGGTAGAAACAGAAGACTGAAATTAGAGTCCTTCTATCTGAATAGGATGGTGCTTAAGAGATTACCTATTTTCACCACTAAAGTCCAAAAAGTTAAGCAGGTCACCTATAATATCTTAGCTAAAACCCAATGCCTTTCCTCCTAGTGCAATGCTAGCTCTGCTCTTCGAACTTGTTGTCTTTCAAGAGCATGCTAGCACCCACTCAAGTCAGCTTACTGATTGCAAAATTTCCAGGAATATTTTGAGTTAGTTGCTAAACACAGCCATGATTAAAAATTAAATTATATACATTTGCAATTAAATAAATTATATTGGAAACAAACGATATAAATACTCAAAAGTCATCACTACTTAATTATTTTTCATCATTTTACTATTATTTGTGCTTTTGAGACTATTTACATCTATGCATATATAATGGTATGCTACCGCACATCTCTTCCTAACTCCACATTTGGTGATAACATGTTGGTGGCTTGAAATTGGCCGTGGTGGGAGTATTTACACTACAGAAATTGGCAAATTCTACAAACCAGCCCCCTTTTTGGGGGGAGTCAGTCACTAAACATTTATTTGAACACCATTGGTTGCACATTGATCCTTTCTGTTAGTGAAAAGTGGGACATTAAGTATTAATTTGAACCAAAAGTTGTTAGAAAGCTATGCTGGACTGATGATTTCAGGTCAGTAAAATGCACAGAATGAGAAATTGATTTTAGCTTCTAATGAATTCTAATGAACAGCAATACTAGAATGCTGATCTCCTGATGTAAATTGTTCCCTCATAAAGGACTGCGTAGATCAATGGGTGAGATACTGATGGGATATCAAATTTTTTTTGCCAGGGCTCTCCCTAAAGACAGAAAAGTGACAAGGGAAGGTTTGGAAGTCTGAATGACCACAGAGTTCCCCACACACCAGTCACTTCCTTCTGTTCCTCACAAGAGAATAATTCACAAAAAGCATGTGCCATCCACAAGGAGAGATGCAAGAAAAAGTCATTTTTGCTGAAGCCATAGGTCTGAAGGCTCAGAAAAGCAGGCCTTGGGGGAGGCCTTGCAGTTTCTTGTCCTCACTGATACCTTTCCCTGGGCAAGTTGCCTTCGCCTTGATGGTGGAGAGGTGATCAGGCCTCAACTAGGCAAGGACACGGAGACCCTTAATTTAATGCTATGTTCAATTATCACCTCTTTTGTCTTTATTCACTCTATCATTTCTGTTCCCAGAAAGGCTGGGGCTGAACAAAGTCTCTTCAAACCGCTGCTAATCCCACTCAGCAGAGCAGGATTTCTGAATACTATTCACAAACTTTCTTTCTAATGGTTAGTGAGCATGTGTGTATGTTTCTATTAACGATCCGTTTTTGTTAACCCACAATTCTTCTTTTAAATATCTTCCTTCAAATTTTCTCTTGGTACCTGAGTGAGGTTGGGAAGGGAACTTTGACACAGGAAGCTGGGGGGGGGGGCGGCGGGAAGGGGTAGACTAGGGAATGGATGTGCCTGGTGGGTGGGTCCTGCCAGTCTAATGGCTCAAAATAATTGGGTGATCCAGAGCAATCTACTGAGGGGATTCACAGGGTCAGTGGCAAGATCTCACCATAGAATGGATGCAGAGAGAGAATTCCAGTCCCTAGGAGAACTGGCCAGGACAAGGCAAGATTTGGTAAAGGTGGGATGGGATGGGGGGATTGATTATGGAAGCTTGTGTCCTAGAGCCTGGCTGCCCTTTTAGGTACAAAAATTCTGTACCTCACTTTCCACCTATACAAAATGGGAATAATAATATTATTTATATTGTTGTGAGAATTAATTGAATTAATACATGCAAAGTACTTGTGAACGTGTCTGGCCATTATTATAACTATTATTACTTGCATTTGCTGGACACCATGCTAGGTATTTGAAATGCATGATGGCGCCTAGTTTTCTCAACAGTCTTATCAGTTAGGAAATGTGGTGTTCAGCTCTGATATGTAAAGAAGTTGGAAAGCCTCACTCCAATCTTCACAACAAGAAAAAAACCTGAGCAAACTGAAAAACCAATGACTTCTCAGCTCCACCAGAGAATTGAGGCCATAGGGTAAACTGCCACCCTCTAATCTGGAGAGATAGGAGAGTACAGAGAATCACAGCCTGGTTCAACTGGGAGCTGAAGCTGTCTGAGCCAGTAACTGGTAGAAACAATTCAATGATAATATATGAATTGCTGGAAGCTGAGTGCAGACTAGCTTGAGAGTTAAAAACTCCTAGAGACCCAATCTTGATGGGAGCTTCACACTTTCATGGGTTTTACCTCCAGAGCCCACTTTCTCATAGGGAAGATGGGAGAAAAATTCCCTTGTGCTTCCTGCAGGGGGAAGGGAAAAGTAACCATTTGGAAATAAGTCCAGAACATCCTCCATAACACAGGCTTGCCCACCAGGGAAACTACTTTACCAGATCCTAATCTGATCTGAGGAAAGAACTATTAGACAGCCCAAGCTGGCCTTCCTGTCTCACATGAAGGGAAAGGAAAAAAAGAAAAAAAAAGGTGAAGAAACACTTCTAAAGGTCACAGCCCAGGAACTTTGGCCCACTAAAACAACTGAGATTTAACCATAAGATTATGGAATGGGGGCCGGCTAGATAGCTCAGTGGATAAGAGTGCAGGTATACCACATGGGAGGCCCCGGGTTTGGTTCCTGGGGACCTCTCCGAGCGGGCAGACGGCCTTGAGAAAGGCAAGCCGCCACAGGCAGGGCGGAGCC
>PVKH010019286.1:0-14851 GCA_004027955.1 Chaetophractus vellerosus
CCCCCCAGGAAATCTACTCTGTGGCCAAATTGTTTGTTAGTCCATTCAAAGTGAAGACAAAACACAGTTTCACAGGAGGTGCTATGCAGCAACAGCAATTAAAACACTTCTCTACTTCTGTAAAAGCTGTCAAAGTTTTCAAAGATGAAAAACTACTCCAACTAGTTATTTATGCAGATTAAATATTTTACCACCTTAAGAAAGCTCTTGTACAGTTTCTCTCTATAAATATATAATACAGTGCTGTATGTGTTCCATGAAAGGGTAACTCCTAATTACCGGATAGAAATACTGTTTTTCCTTAGAGAAATGATTTGCTTGGTTCCTAAGTAAATCTGACGTGTTTCCTTTTGTACACTTTTGGAGCCAGTGTTTGTAAATGTGGTAAAGTTCACTTCTAAACTGGCCTGGACTATAGAGCTGTGATTCTTGAATCATTACACAGTGCTCTAACTGTGTTTTTATTTTACTTGGAAAAGATGTCAGCAGACCCTTCCTAGAGTGAGTCTGTTGTGGCTCTATAAAATCTAAATGTAGTCTCATATACTGATGTATGAAAGCATAATACTTTCATGCTCTGCCATTGAAGAGAGATGGATTTTTCCCTGTATGAGTCAAAATTAATCAGAACGCTTAGCAATTAAAAATTGAATGCATATTTTTTGGTTAAAAAAAGGATCTAAAGGTGAAGACTAACATTGAAACTCATTATGTGATTAAGTTTCTACCTATGAAGAGTGAACACTAACAACACCTTCCAAGAACTGCAGGGAAGGTAGAGAAAGCTTCCAGTTACAAATGAAGTCTCAGGTTTAAAATGGTAACTATCTTTAAAACAAAGTGGTTTCAGAATTTTCTTCCTTTGGATTTGTGGTTATTTTAATAATCTTAAATGCTAATACTGTCTTTTAAAAGTATCCATAAAAACTACCTTCCAACATTTAATGGCCCTTCCTGAAAATCAACTGTTTTGATTTCTGGGGAACCCAGAAACAATCTAACCTACCTTTGGAGCTAATGGGTAAAAGGATGCTTAACAATGAGGAAGTTTGGATGGGGATTCAAACCCACGCAGAAAAAAAATCAGATTATTAAGGAAAAGACCTCTGGGAAGCACAGACACACAGGAGTAGGGGATCAGGGAGGTCCTCTTATTGGGAAATGTGAAAGTTTTATATTAAGCAAACGGCATTCACTATAGTTTAGAAGAGGAAAACTACATGCTTCCTTATTTCAAAGGCACAGCAATTTGTATATAGTATCACGGATTAAATATGTACTCTGGACATCTTCATTTCAATTGCAATTCTTGGAAAAAGTTGCAACCACAAGGCGACAGAATTCCTGTGACTTCGAGTCACCTGCCCTTTGTCATTTGAACTACGTTGTGGGTGCACACCCTGATGACTTCTGCAGCAATAACTGGGCAGCTCTCTGGAATCACCTGGAGCCGTACTGCACAGCCAACCCCCGTTCACCACACAATTTGACGTATCCTGCAGGGTACATCGCTGTTTATTTTTTAAAACCTCCGTTAGGCGCCCCAGAGCTTTCGTTACTTAAGTTAGAACTTTAAAAGTGGTGTGGAAGAGGAGGGGAAGGTGTGCAGGAGGAAGACCCCCGGCTCCCGGGGCGGGGGGGGGGGGGAGCGGGATGGGAGGGGGCTTCCCCCGCCCCCAGCCACACGCAGTACCTTGTCCGCCTGGGGGCTGATGGCGGTGCCGTATCTGCAGTAGGTCACGAAGTGCTCGCAGTTGTTCCACAGTAGACTGTAGGACGCATAGCCCAGCAGCTTCTCCGCCCTCCGCGCCACCTCTTCGTTGACCAGCGCCTTCTTCTTGAGGGACTTGTCCAGGTGATTGACGAGGATGTCGGCTCCGTAGGCGAAGTCCTCCACGGTGTCCACGCGAATGCTGGCCACCTTGCTAATGACACCCAGAAGGAGACGCTTGTTGGAGACGACCTTCTGCGTGAGCGCCTTGTGGTCAGTCAAGGCCAGCAGAATGTCGGGCATCAAGTGGGCGACGCGGTTGTCGCCCAGGTAGATACCGTAATGGGTCAGATGGGCCCGGGGCACCTCCAGGACGTCGCCGCGGAGGAAAGAATTGATCTCGAGGAAACTGCTCTTTGGCTTGTCTTCGCCCGGGGAGTCCGAACTGAAGAGCTTGAGGTTGGAGATGAAGAGCAGCTTCTCTAGCAGTAGGGACACCACCTCCAGCATTGAGTTCTTCATCCTGCAGGCAAGAGCGAGTCTTGGGGGAGCTGCCGCCGCGCCGGGCCAGGTGAGCTCGCGCTACAGAGGCGCAGCGCTGGAGCTCACCTGCAGGCCAGCGGCCCGGGGACGCGCGGACGGCGGCAGCCAAGGAGGGGGGGAAGGAAGGGAGGGAGGGAAAGAAACCTGGTGACTGGCGGCCGCGCCGCGCCGGAGCCAGAGAATGACGGACTAGCCGCTGCCGGACCGCCGGGGCAGAGGGACCGGAGGAGGCGGGAGCCGACCGAGGAGCTCACCTGGGAGACGGGCCTGGTCGCAGGGCCGCACGCGGTGCTCCGGGGCGCCGTCTTCGCCGAGGCTTTTTATCGCCGTCGAGGGGGGCGGGGCCGAACGCCGTCACAGACCCGACGAGCGCGCTGATTGGGCGCAGACGGCGAGGGCCGCGCGCGGCGTGGAGGGCGCGGGACTGTGGGCTCTTTGGAAGGAGGCGGGCCACCCTCCGCTCCCGGGTTCTGCAAGGTGCCCCTTTACCGCCGCGGGCTCCCGCTTGCACTAGAGACTTAAGCACTTCCGGCCTCTGAATTGACTGAATTAGGGGAGTCGAGGTTGAAGGCGTGACAGCGCGAAAGGTCGTGCACCTGCGGGGTCAGCGGCGAGTACCCGGAGCCTTTTCCCGTAGTGTCCCCTCAAGCGAGGTTCCTGACCAGGACCTCCTCCCTCCAAAGCGACGGCGACCTGGAGACCGTGTTTCCGCTGCCAAGTGTGCGCGCTTGCAGAGCCTGCGTGTTCTTCCCTAATCGCCTCCCTTTAAATTCCAAGAATCCCGCTTTCTTTCTAAGGGCGCGCGGGAGGTGCTGTCCCCGCTCCCGGGCCTGACGCGCTGGTCATAGGAACCCGAGGCACCAGTGGCCGTTGAGCGCGCGGCAACCAACGGTCAGCACGAGAGAACGACTGTGTCCCCAACGGCAGCCTGTAAAGCAGGGTTAATGCCAAGTTTGTCAGGCTGCAAGGTCACATTAAGCCAGAACCGGTTCACCCTTAGAGACGTTGCTCTTTTCTTTTAAAGCGCAACGTCCCGAAGGTGGCCAAGGAAGGCAAGACACTTGGATGAAGCTGGAGGCAAGGACCGCGCGCACCTGGACTCCCGCGCTGCGTTCCTTTCCCGAGCGACAGCACCCAGCAAGGTGCACCGGCGACGGTGGTCGCGGGGAGCAGCCGGGTGAGGGGAGCTGCTGACACGTCGGCCCGGCGGGCCTCGGCACGCGGTCCCCGGACCCTGCGCTGCGTTCCATGCTAATGCATTATGTAAATGTCTAAATTCCGCGGACAAAAGCTCCCCTGGAGAGCTTCCATAGGCTCCACAAAGCCGCCCAGTCCGGGGCTAATAGGCTTCATCGCCGCGCAGATTCTAAGCTCGCCAGGGGAAGCGGGCCCACAGCGGATGATGGATGAAGGGACATTCATCCTACCTGGAAGATGAACGGGTCCATGGAGACCAGGCCGGCAGGGGCCGGCTTGCCATTCTCCTCGGAGCCTCGGCCTTTGCTCCCACCCGCGGTCTGCCATATAAGCTCTGTCCTTGGCGCCCCGCTTTGCCGGTGACTTTTATTATTTCCACAAACGATCCTGAATCACATTATAGTCTCAGCGGAGAGAACTAAAACTCCTATTCCCACAAACGAATCGAAAGAGGAAAGGAGCGAAGGAGAAAGAGGTGGCAATGTAAAAGAATTTATTTCCCCAAGTTTCAAGAAACTTGCATTTAAGTTAGCAATTTGCTGAAACTAATCAAACAACGCCTCACGGGCGCTTGTTACCTTCCAAAATGTCACCCGCTCAGCACGTTTCTTTAAAATCGGGGGGAGTCTGTGGAAAGAAATGTTTAAAAGTCTTATCCAGACTTCGACGTGTTAAATCTGCAGAGCCGAATTCGGACTCGCAGACTCTGGCTGCGCGGGTCTCCTTTAGTTCTGGAAAAGCGCGGATTCCCGAGTCTCAGTGTCAGGCCAAATGGCCAGGAGGTAACTCTTAAGGCAACCTATAATACTAGGAAAAGTTTCAATTTCATCAGTATCAAGGGCCTGTCAGTGGTCCATCCTCCTTTACTAGTCACTGTCCCTGTGCTCGGGAGAGTCTTGCTGTCCCATTAAAGAATGTAAGTGCCTGTTTTTAAGGGATATTTTGTGGGTTCTGTGCTTGGGTTTTAGGGTGCTGCCATTTAGTTGACTATAATAGCAGGTATTAGATAGCTAGCTGTATAGTTATATTAAAAGGCACTATATCTGCCATTTTGTCTAGGCAGAATGGTGGTATGAAAATACATTTGGGGTCATATCTAGTTTGAATTCATTCCAACTGTATCATTTCTGTGTTTTTTTCTTTTCCTTCTCAGTTTAAGATGAGTCAAGATTGCTTACAGTGTATGAGAATTAATTAAGAACTTATGTAAAATGCCTGGAACATATTATTAATATGCACTATAAATTCTGAGCAAATATTGTTTTCCCTTTCCTGGTGGAACATTTGAATGTCAGCCTGAAGTATTATGTTGAATACAGATTTGTATTAAATGATTACTTCTAGTATAGGAAAGTAATTTGGAATGTCTGGTAATCCACATGGACTGAAGATTAAAGCATTGTTGAAAAGAAATGCTTGGAAATATGTTTGGGGTAATACTGCTGAGGGCCGCAAATGCCAGGAAAAGATGTTTAATTTGTAAGTGACTGACTTTTTCGAGCAGGGAGTGTCTTGGTCAGAGTGGAACTTTAAAATGTATAGTCTTGACAGTTCTAGGGTAGAAAACCATTTATTCAGTGGTTTAGGTTAGCTATAAGAGTGAATGAATTTGATGGTACTAAGGATGAAAAATGGCATCAAATAATAGTTTTAAAATATTAAAGACCATGTTCTTATCAGCACCTGGTACCCAGATCTTATTGGTAAATAAGATCTCTTAGAAAGTATCATTAAGCACTTAAATTTAAAATATTTGTTAAATTTGCACTAGCGCTGTTTCTGGCATGTTACTACTATTTAAATTTGGTTTTTTTTTTTATTCCCATAGAAAGAAATGCAGGAGTTGAAACTAAATAGTAGTAACTCAGCATCCCCTCATCGTTGGCCCACAGAGAATTATGGACCAGACACAGTGCCTGATGGATATCAGGGATCACAGACTTTTCATGGGGCTCCACTAACAGGTAAGCTGGCAAATCAGTAATCCCTGAGTTTAGTAAAATTCACTGTACCACCCTTTTATGTAGATGACTCCTAAAATCCCCTTGTCTTTTATGTTTGTTTACATGCATATCTATGTGTTACTGTTTATATATGTTAATTAAAAATACCAAAAGTATTTGGTGTTACTGACATTTTTTTTTAACTCCAAGTAGAAATGAAACAACCTTTATCTGATCTTTTGTAAATAAAGGCTTAACAAACCCTTTAATATTCTTCTCAAAGAAGCTGAGGCTGAGGTGCAATTATTACTTAAAATTGAAAAATGTTAACCAGTACAGTTATGTACTACGAGATGCCAAATTAAGAACTTAAACTTCTGGAGAATTCTTTTGATCACATTTTGAGAATCAGGATATTAATAGGAAGTCTTGTTTATCTCAAAATACCATAGCCATAACATAGATGGAAGGAGTTTGGAGCCAGACCATAATGGGTCTTGAAGTTGCGCTCTCTCTTACTGGCTGTGTAAGTAGTAACCTTTCTGAACCTGTTTCTCTGTCTGAAACATAGAGATAATACTTGCCTTACTGATTATTGTGAGCATTTGTGTAATTTGTCTGGGGTGCATATTAGACACTGACCACAGTATAGGGTGGGCATTTAATAATCTGAGGATACTACAAGTGCTTACCGTGGCTTGGCTGTGTGCAAAAGCACTTTGTGTATGTAATTTTATTTAATCATAGTAACCCAGCGTAGTAGGACCATTGTTAATTCCAATCTTATAGATAAGGAAACAGATTTTGATAGGCAACTTAACCATTATTATACAGCTAGTTATTGATAGAGCCAGGATTCAGATTGAGGTGGTCTACTTCAAAAAGCATTTGCCAATATTATGCATTGCCCCCCCCAGGGCAAATTGTCTTTAGAAATGACAAAAATAGAGGTTTTATTTTACAATTGATAGATTCCCAAAATTGCAGTATTGCATATTTCTTTCTAATTGCATTTAAATCAGGAAAGATTTAGAATGATAAAGGCCTGTTTAGAGTAACATATTTGTGTGATGATCCATAAGGCCATATTTAAAGACAGCTCCACTATCCCCTTGACAATTGTGTCTTTGAAATGCAGGCAAAATAATAGAAAGAAAAATCTTTGTAAAGTCAAATTTATTAAAAAAAAGTCATGTACCATGGAAGAGTATCTGAGAAGTCGAGTTCAAACCTTGCTTACTTGAAAACCCTGTGCATTTTATAGAGCTTTGTTTAGAGAGAATAGACTGGTTAATCCTTTCTAGGTCTTTTTCAATGCTGTGTGAAAAATCAATCATTTGGCACCTCTTGGGTCACAGTTTCCATGTTTTCTTCTGTATGTGTCAAAGATCTTCTAGTTGTTAAATAAACATTTGACCATAACATTTACATTGTCTCATTTTATTCTTACAATGATCCTGTGAAATTGTGTAGAAGCAGTAGTACATCCTCATTTTACAATTGAGAAAAATGGAGACACTCGAAATGAATTATTAACAAGGTCACAAAGCAGTTTTGTGGCACTGAATGGAAGAGAGCCCAGGTCTCCTGATTCATATTCCTATGTTCATAGATATTTTTCCTTTGATGATAGTAAAAATGTATCAATATGGTTCTTGTATTTTAAAAATAAGACGATTAAAAACAAAGATTACTATGCTTGTAAGGCATATTCAGAAGTACCGAACAGTATACAGAAAACTAAAAACTACCTTCCCATCATGTAAAGTCTTATTATTTTGGAGCATTTCCTCCTGGTCCTTTCTTTTTGTATATATAAAGACTTTTTATGAGGTTATGTCGTTTGTAGATGATTTAGCCAGATTTTAAAATGTAACCCAAATTCTGAGCATTTTTCTATTAAATATTCTTCAAAAATACTTTTTATGAATACTTGTTATTCCGTTATATGCAAATTCTGCAAATTCTGTTCCCTTGTTTATGTTATTTCCAGTTGTATTATAAATAATTCTGTGGACACAGTACTAGGTTTGTAGGGTATTTTAAAAATTATTTTAATTGTTGGGAATTTGTCTTCCAGAAAAGCTATACCATTTTATACTTTTATACAGTATCTGATAGTGCCATCATCTCATTGCACTCTTGCTAATGTTGACCATTATCAGTTTACAAAAACATTTGCCAATTTATTAGAACAAAAATGGTATTAATTTTTAACTTTTTATTTTCTTATTACTAGGCATGCTTGTTTATAGTCTTTATATTTCCTTACTGAATTATTTATGTTGTGCTTTCTTTCTGCTAGAATATTTAAATAGGTTCACTTAACAGCTTTTTTTTTTTTACAACAGCTCTTTAATCTTTTTTTTTTAATTAGTGCTTAAAGAATTACTAGTCACTTATAGTCACTACTTAAACTTAGATTCTTGGCTCATCGATCATCTTGTTCTATGCTCTATTCCTGTTTCCTCCCCAGATTATTTGCAAAAACCGTCTTTACCAGGCAGTCACATTAGGTTTCTAAATTCAAACTTGGGCTTCTTGAACAATTTTTACTTTTCCTAAAACAACATCGAGAGGATAAATAGATTGGCTAGCATTTTCCAGGTCTTTTCAAAATCTGTTGTTTGGCACCTTTCAGATCACAATTTCCATTTCTTTTCCTATGTACAGGCATAAAAAATCTTCTAGTTGTTTTGTTTTCTGATAAAACTGTCATAAAACAGATGAAGCAAATGGCTGTTTTTAGTTTTGCCAATAACATGAGTTTCTTCTGGTTGTTTTGTTTCATGGTAAAACTCATACAAAAGTGATGAAACATAGTTTGGACATCAACATGGGTGTCAAATCATGATGTGCTTTTTTTCCTTTTTTATTTTTTTATTAAGGAACACATTTGTATTACTTTTGAGATATTTTTAAATTTTAATTTGTCAGGTGATTTTTGACCTGAACATCCTCAATCATAGCTTGAGTTTACAAAATGAAACTTCATCATTCTGCAGATTTTCAAGACTCACTTTAAAAACGTGGCCCTTGCGGCAGTCAGATGCATTTTGCTTTCATAAGTCGTTAGACTAGTATATTTCCAGTATTTTTAATGTTGAACATAACTGTGCTTTCATTTCATACTATTCTTTCTTAGAAAATGGATCAACCACTTAATCTTCTTGGCTCTTCTTTTGATGCTTATTGTGAGGCACTTGTCCTTTTTGACCACTGTGGTGCTGCTCTTATTCTTCGTGTGTCATATTTAGCAGTTTTTCCCAGTTTGTCATTTGATTTATAATCTTCTTTATGGTGTATATTGATGTACAAAAATTTACAAAAATCTATATAGTTAAATCTTTCTTTGATTTCTATTGCTTTTGTATTTATAGTTCTTGTCTAGATAGTCTTAACTGTAGTATAGACTTTTTTTTAACAGTGTTTTCTTTTTTTTTTTTTTTCCTTTTTTGTTTTTTTAGTCGCAACTACTGGCCCTTCAGTATATTATAGTCAGTCACCAGCATATAATTCCCAGTATCTTCTCAGACCAGCAGCTAATGTTACTCCCACAAAGGTAACAAAGCAATAATTTATACATTTATAAATATCTCCTTTTTAATTGTTTAGGCTTCCTTCAGAACAATTAAAGGAGTAGTTACGTACTGAAACTTATAAACCCACAAGTTAAAGATATTTTTAATTTCTTTCCAGATACACAAGTTGTAATTCTCTTAGTCACCTTCTTTTTATGTTATAGTGTGAACACTTAGAATATTTTTTTAATTGGGGAGGAGGTGGTGGGGACCTTCATAGTTCTGTTTTGGCAGAAATAGCACTAGAATGTCTTAACTTGCTGAACTACTGTGTGATACGTAATTATAGGTTTTACATGGCTACATAGCTGTTGTTTGAAACTCACATGTTAAAGTGGTTGAATGTGAGGACTTTGAAGACAGATGTTAGGTGTGTTTAAACCCTGGCATCTCTGCTGTGACCTTGGGCAAATTTCTTAACCTTTTATGTGCCAGTTGCCTCATATGTAAAATGAGGATAATAATAATACCATAATTCATAGGGTTTTTGAAAGTATTAAAATGAGATAATATACATAAAGGGCTTAGACTAGTGCCCGGGTGGCACATTAGTAAATACTCAATAAATGTTAGTCTTCATCATCATCATCATTACTGTTAACATCATTTTACAAATTGTTTAGGAACAAAGAAGATAGTTATTCTATGGATTTATTGTAGGAGAAGTAGATATTTAAGATGCTATCATTTGTTAAAATAATTTTCATTATTTGCCAAGAAGGATTATAAGCTGCAGTGGTCCTTGTAGTAATGTTGTGGTCTCTTAATGATGAGCTCCATACCCCAGTGATACATTCTTTACCTAATAATACCCATGTTCAAGGTTTGTGAGAATTGAGTTTTGTGTGTAATTATTTGTAGTTCTGTAGACATTCTACTACAAAAATGAAATTTTCTTTTCTTTTAGGGTCCAGTTTATGGCATGAATAGGCTCCCTCCTCAACAGCATATTTATGCCTATTCGCAACAGATGCACACACCACCAGTGCAAAGCTCATCTGCTTGTATGTTCTCTCAAGAGATGTATGGTCCTCCATTGCGTTTTGAGTCTCCTGCAACCGGAATTCTATCACCCAGGGGTGATGATTACTTTAATTACAATGTTCAACAAACAAGCACAAATCCACCTTTACCAGAACCAGGTTATTTCACTAAACCTCCCATTGTAGCTCATCCCTCAAGAGCCACAGAATCTAAGGTTATAGAATTTGGAAAAACTAATTTTGTTCAGCCTGTGCCAGGAGAAGGAATAAGGCAATCTTCGACAACACCAGCACATACAACACAGCCAGCTCCTTTTAAATTTAACTCAAACTTCAAATCAAACGATGGTGACTTCACATTTTCCTCACCGCAGGTTGTCACACAGCCCCCTTCCACGGCTTACAATAATAGTGAAAGTCTTTTAGGGCTCCTGACTTCAGATAAACCTTTGCAAGGTGATGGCTATGGTGGACCAAAGGCAATTCCTGGTCAAACCATTGGACCTCGAAATACATTCAATTTTGGAAGCAAAAATGTATCTGAAATTTCATTTACAGAAAACATGGGGCCAAATCAGCAAAAAAATTGTGGATTTCGTCGAACTGATGATATGTTTACCTTCCATGGTCCAGGGAAATCAGTATTTGGAACACCTGCTCCAGAGTTAGCAAATAAGAATCATGAGGCAGATGGAGGAAGTGCCCATGGAGATGATGACGATGATGGCCCTCACTTTGAGCCTGTTGTACCTCTTCCCGATAAGATTGAAGTAAAAACTGGTGAGGAAGATGAAGAAGAATTCTTTTGCAATCGTGCAAAATTGTTCCGTTTTGATGCAGAATCCAAAGAATGGAAGGAACGTGGGATTGGCAATGTAAAAATACTAAGGCATAAAACATCTGGTAAAATTCGCCTTCTGATGAGACGAGAGCAAGTATTGAAAATTTGTGCAAATCATTACATCAGTCCAGATATGAAACTGACACCAAATGCTGGATCAGACAGATCATTTGTATGGCATGCTCTTGATTATGCAGATGAGTTGCCAAAACCAGAGCAACTTGCTATTAGATTCAAGACTCCTGAGGAAGCAACACTTTTTAAGTGCAAGTTTGAAGAGGCTCAGGGCATTTTAAAAGCTTCAGGAGCAAATGTAGCCACAACAAACAACCAGACTATGAGAATTGTAAAAGAACCTGCAAATCATGATAATAAGGATATTTGCAAATCTGATGCTGGAAATTTGAATTTTGAATTTCAAGTAACAAAGAAAGAAGGGTCATGGTGGCATTGTAGCAGCTGCTCATTAAAGAACGCGGCAACTGCTAAAAAGTGTGTATCATGCCAAAATCTAAACCCAAGTAATAAAGAGCTCCTTGGCCCACCATTAGTTGAAACTGTTTCTACTCCTAAAACTGGCCCAGAAAATACTCAAGATAGATTTGCTTTGATGACTCCAAAGAAAGAAGGTCACTGGGATTGTAGTATATGCTTAGTAAGAAATGAGCCTGCTGTATCTAGGTGCATTGCATGTCAGAATACAAAGTCAGTTAACAAAATTGGATCTTCATTTGTTCAGCAGACTTCCTTTAAATTTGGCCAGGGAGATCTTCCTAAGTCTGTTAACAGTGATTTCAGATCTGTTTTTTCTACAAAGGAAGGACAGTGGGATTGTACTGTATGTTTGGTACGAAATGAAGGAAGCTCTCCAAAATGTGCTGCTTGTCAGAATCCAAGAAAACAGAGTCTACCTACTTCTGTTTCATCACCTGCCTCTTTTAAGTTTGGTACTTCAGAGATAAGTAAAACTCCAAAGAGTGGATTTGAGGGTATGTTCAGCAAAAAGGAAGGACAGTGGGATTGCAGTGTATGCTTAGTACGAAATGAAGCAAATGCTACAAGATGTGTTGCTTGTCACAGTCCCAGTAAACAGAGTCCGTCTACTTCTGCTGTTCCAGAACTTGACTCTTCAGAGACAAGCAAGGCTCCGAAAAATGGATTTGAAGGAATGTTCACCAAGAAGGAAGGGCAATGGGATTGTAGTGTTTGCTTTGTACAAAATGAGAGTTCTTCTTTAAAATGTGTGGCTTGTGATGCCTCTAAACCAAATCATAAACCTTTTGCAGAAGCTTCTTCAGCTTTCACATTGGGCTCAAAAACCAAGTTAAATGACTCTTCTGGAAGTCAGGTGGGAACAGGATTTAAAAGTAATTTTTCAGAAAAAGGTTTTAAATTTGGCAGTACAGAGCAAGGTTTTAAATTTGGGCAAGTGGATCAAGAAGATAGACCTTCATTTACATTTCAGGGTTCTTCTAATACAGAATATAAGTCAACGAAAGAAGGATTTAGTTTTTCCATCCCTGTGTCTGCTGATGGATTTAAATTTGGCATTCAGGAGTTGGGAAATCAAGAAAAGAAGAGTGGAAAGCCTCTTGAAAATGACACTGGTTTCCAGGCTCAGGATGTTAGTAGCCAGAAGAATGGTAGTGGAGTGGTTTTTGGTCAGACTAGTAGTACTTTTACCTTTGCAGATCTTGCAAAATCAAATTCAGGGGAAGGATTTCAGTTTGGCCAGAAAGATCCTAATTTCAAGGGATTTTCAGGTGCTGGAGAAAGATTATTTTCATCACAGGGTGGGAAAGCAGCCGATAAAGCCAACATATCTGCTGACCTAGAGAAAGATGATGATGCCTATAAGACTGAGGACATTGATGACATCCATTTTGAGCCAGTAGTTCAAATGCCTGAAAAAGTAGAACTTGTTACAGGAGAAGAAGATGAAAAAGTTCTTTACTCACAGCGGGTAAAATTATTTAGATTTGATGCTGAGATAAGTCAGTGGAAAGAGAGGGGTTTGGGGAACTTAAAAATTCTCAAAAATGAAGTCAATGGCAAGTTAAGAATGCTGATGCGGAGAGAACAAGTACTGAAGGTGTGTGCTAATCATTGGATAACTACTACAATGAACCTGAAGCCTCTCTCTGGATCAGATAGAGCATGGATGTGGTTAGCCAGTGATTTTTCTGATGGTGATGCTAAATTAGAGCAGCTGGCAGCAAAATTTAAAACACCAGAGCTGGCTGAAGAATTCAAGCAGAAATTTGAGGAATGCCAGCGGCTTCTATTAGATATACCACTTCAAACTCCCCATAAACTTGTAGATACTGGAAGAGCTGCCAAGTTAATACAGAGAGCTGAAGAAATGAAGAGTGGACTGAAAGATTTCAAAACATTTTTGACAAATGATCAAACAAAAGTCACTGATGAGGAGAGTAAGAGTTCAGGATCAGGTGCTGTCAGTACTTCAGACACACTTAAGCCAAATTCTGAAAACACTGGGCCTACATTAGAGTGGGATAACTATGACTTAAGAGAAGATGCTTTGGATGATAGTATAAGTAGTAGCTCAGTGCATGCTTCTCCATTGGCAAGTAGCCCTGTAAGAAAAAATCTCTTCCGCTTTGGTGAATCAACAACAGGATTTAACTTCAGTTTTAAATCTGCTTTGAGTCCATCTAAGTCTCCTGCCAAGTTGAATCAGAGTGGGACTTCAATTGGCACTGATGAAGAATCTGATGTTACTCAAGAAGAAGAGAGAGATGGACAGTACTTTGAACCTGTTGTGCCATTACCTGACTTAGTTGAAGTGTCCAGCGGGGAAGAAAATGAACAAGTTGTTTTCAGTCACAGAGCAAAACTCTATAGGTATGATAAAGATGTTGGTCAATGGAAAGAAAGGGGCATTGGTGATATAAAGATTTTGCAGAATTATGATAATAAGCAAGTTCGCATAGTGATGAGAAGGGACCAGGTGTTAAAACTTTGTGCCAATCACAGAATAACTCCTGACATGACTTTGCAAAATATGAAAGGGACTGAAAGAGTATGGGTATGGACTGCATGTGATTTTGCAGATGGAGAAAGAAAAGTAGAACATTTAGCTGTCCGCTTTAAACTACAAGATGTTGCAGACTCATTTAAGAAAATTTTTGATGACGCAAAAATAGCCCAAGAAAAAGATTCTTTGTTAACACCTCATGTTTCTCATTCAACCACTCCCAGAGAGTCACCATGTGGCAAAATTGCTGTAGCTGTATTAGAAGAAACCACAAGAGAAAGGACTGATTTAATTCAGGGTGATGATGTAGCAGATGCACCTTCAGAAGTTGAAGTCCCTAGCACATCAGAAACAACAACAAAAGCAGTTGTTTCTCCCCCTAAGTTTGTCTTTGGTTCTGAGTCTGTTAAAAGCATTTTTAGTAGTGAAAAATCAAAGCCATTTGCATTTGGCAACAGCTCAGCCACTGGGTCTTTGTTTGGATTCAGTTTTAATGTACCTTTGAAAAATAACGATAATGAAACTAGTTCGGTAGTCCAGAGTGGATCTGAAAGAAAAGTTGAACCTAACAAATGTGAACTCTCAAAGAACTCTGGTATCAAACAATCTTCAGATGGCAAAGTCAAGAATCTGTTTGCTTCCTTTCCAAAGGAAGAGTCCTCAACTAATTACACCTTTAAAACACCGGAAAAGGGTAAGTGCTTAGTCTTTAGACTTAAGCAGAATTTTTCTTTTTTTTAATATATTTATTTTGATGCAGACCTTTTGTGGGATACTAATGTTTTAGTTAAAGTTGAGTCAGAAACAGTGTTTTGTACATTGTGAACACCCAAAATATATTTGAGAGGATCTTTTTTCTCCCTAAATAAATTTTCTTGTGAGTGCTCAAAAATCAAGAGATATTAAATGTGTAATAACCTTTTGGGCATGGTTTAGAAAAATTATTTAGGAGACTTCAATAATTGGAAGATATACCATGCTTAGGGCAGAGCAAAAGAACCTATTATGGCACTAAAGCTTACTGACTTAGGGATTGTAATCATAAGCATTAACT
>PVKH010019287.1:0-14894 GCA_004027955.1 Chaetophractus vellerosus
AAGCTTTTAAAGCTCTAGAAGACAAATTTCTACTGTGATGTTAACTATGATATTGGAGCAGATACAAACAATACATTTGCTTTCAAAATATGCTTTTTGTCAGAAATATCCACTGACAAGTTGTCTACTACTAGGGTTCTATATTAATTGATCGTAAAACTATGGTAGATCAACTTCTATAAAACATGATTATTAAAAATTCCATGATGTTTCTTTTTGTAGCTGTGACCTTTGGGGTCTTATGATAAATTATAAGATGACAAAGTTTAAATATTAAAACATTTACAGATTTATTTTTATGCAGAGTTCCATGTATCAGATATGCAACTCATTTCCTCGAGATTTTCTGAAAGTTTTTCATTTAGTACCAAGCTTAGATAGCTCACAATCATTTCCTCCAATGGACTGAATAAATCAATAGGAATGATCTAGATCACTGGTACTGGAGCCGTGAGTGTAATATCAAAGTTTCACAAAAACTCAGCTAATATAGATTTGATGAGAACAGATGGAAACTGATCACCTTCCCTTGGGAATTCACTTCCCACATTCTTTTCCAAACAAGGTTTGTGCATTAAAATATAGGGAGTCTGCCTCCAGCCAATATTTCTTTACCTTGAGGGTTTAACTGCATAACCTTGGCCAGAGATGTTGCCTGAAGGACTGATAGCAATTAAAGTTGACAACAGTGGTTCTGATAGGTTTCAGGCTCTGTCCTCTGGGGTTCATTCCCTTTGCTCTGTTTAAATTAGCTTTCCCCTTTTATATAATACCAGAGAGAATACCTATGCCCCCTGAGGAACGTAAGCTCACTGGTCAAATTAAGTACAATACTGAAGAAAAACAATACTAATATCGGTCAAAATAGGGTGGGATTTGCTGTGGTAACAAAAATGTAAAAATCTTAGTGGCTTAAAAATAAGTACTGCAGTATACTCGTGTTACACATGTCCAGCCTGTGTTTGGAGGGCTGTGTTCCTGTTATTAAGAAACCCAGGCTGATGGAGGTGTCTTGTTGCTGTACCATTAGGAACATGTGGCATTGTTGGTCACCAGAGAAGGGCAGAGGAAGACTGGAGAGTGAAGCCCTGGTAATCAAACACACCAGTCTGGAATAGACACATGTTCTTTCCATTCATCTCATTGGCCAGGACTAGACACCTGGCCCTGCATAACTGTTAGAGTGTGGGGGGGAAATGTTAACAACTGGGTATTTGAAAACAGATGAGAGTCAGAGGAAGGCAAACAATGCTCAGATTTACCACAAATCCACAAAGAACAGAAGTTTTAGATGAGATTAACCTTTAAAATAAGCTAAATATATACAAAGGAGAAAATATTCGTAATATGAAACAAGAAAAATCATCAAAAAGAATTATATTGAATATTAGGTCTGAGAAATTTCATGATTGATATAAGAGTGCAATAAATGGGATAAATAGAAGGATGGATATAGCTGGAGAATTAATGAGTTAGAAGATCTGACTGAGGAACTCTCCCAAGTAGCATGCAAAGGGCAGACAGATAAAAGAAACCTGAGAAACACTGATAAATTGCTTGCATTATTAGGGAGAAGTACAGATATTTATAATTATAAGCAGTCAGTAACTTGTTTAAGGATTTTAAGTTGTAGAATACTACTATTAAGAACTAAATGCAATGTGAAACTATTAAACCAGAAGAATATAAGTTGATTTATCTGATGGAAAACAGCAATGAATAAGTAAGAAATAGAAAGTATTATTAAATGAAAATATGAATACATGGTATAACTAAATATTAGTATAATAGTAAATGTAATAATTGTAAACAAGTTAAACTCACTAGTTAAAACTCGGAGATGTTCAGATTAATGTAACAATACAATATTCAATAATTATAAGATACACAAAACAAAAAAAAATCATATATGTTGAAAGGAGAACAAAACTGGAGGATTGGTAGCTAGAAATATGAAATTTATGGACTTTGAATGACTACAGTGTGCAAGGATATTTGTACCCTATATTAATGCTCCCAAAAAGATGCTAAATGTAGAGAAGACTCTGTTAGTTGGATTGATAAGTTGCCATGTTGTATGAAAATCAGTAATCTTCCTTCCCAAGCACTTCTCTTGGGCTCATAAACAATGTGACCTTGATTACATATAAATTTAACCACATGTGCTTTCCCTCACCAAGGTTGGAGCTGGCTTCTATAATTACTGAGGCCCAGTCGTAAGAAATAGAGACAAAAGCTGAGGCCCTGATACAGAATCACACTTCAGGTTGATCATCCGGCCACCCGATGACAAGTTTCTTACATTGGATGAGGGGTGAACGGTTTCCCTTCGTGGAGGGGAGAACAGTTTTTCACCACTGAAGAGATGCTTACCTAGATGTGGAATGGCACACCTTGCCAGGATGAATTGGCTAGCATCACCATCCAAAAAATAATTGAACTCACCCTCGCAGCATCTCATTCTACAATTCTTTTGACTAAGGAATTTATTTTATGATGAAGTGAATGAGTCAACTGGCTAACAATTAATCATGGGATTCTCTGGCCTTATTATGTGTCTATAAGCAGCTTGCCAGACTGGTTTATTGAACTTTCCGTTTCTGTACTTTTCTGAGCTGCAACCAGTATTGAAACTCCTTCTCTCAAGGACAAAGATCATAGGTCCATAAATCAAAGGTTAGGGCTGAGAGTTGAATTTTTCCCTATTATATCTAATAACCACCTTGGAAAACTTTTGTTTTTACCCTGTAACTCTGGGGTCTTCTTGTTTTAGCTCCAAGAGAAGCATGCCCAAGCAGACACACTCTTGTTTCATTCAGTGGACGTTGAGTTGCAATTGAGACTGCTACCTGATCATTTTGGCTCCAAATACCATTGAACCCACAGGTAAAAATGGTTATGACTGTGTTGGCAGGGATTATTACCCCTGATTATCAAGGGAGTTTTGGGTTGCCATTATACAATTTTCCTGTGAGAAATATGTCTAGAATCCAGCATATCTTCTAGGGTTCCTTCTAATATGTCCACGTGCAGTGGTAAAATTTAATGGAAGCTGCATCAGCCCAGTAGCAGGACAACTGAAGAGTCAAACCCTTCAGTAATAAAAGATTGAGTCACTCCACAAACGAAAGATCTTCATCCAACTGAGATGCTGCCTAAAGTCAGGGGAACACAGACTGGGTAGTAGAGGAGTGAATTTAACAACATCAATTATCTTCTCTTGACTGGTAGCAGAAATGAGGACTACATTAGCTACCCAGATTTCATTCTTTAGTTTGTTAAAAATGTACTTTACATTTACAAATTTCTGAGCATCTACTATGTGCCTGAGCGTGTTCTAGGTATTAGATAGGTAGTTGGAAATCAGAACAAAGTCTCCCTTCCTGTCACTTAATTTTAGTGGGGAAAAACTAATCTAATGCATGCAAAACCTAGTGTGAAATAGTGATACGTTCTAGGAAGAAAACCTTATAATACATTTGTGTTTCTCTGCTTGATTGTTCCTGGGTTGTTGCTCTTTAAATAGAAAGCACCGAGACTTTAATGAGTTGGACTGATTCACCAGCAAATACGTGTGAAGGCACGTGTGCGTGAACACACACCACAACTCTTTAAAAGGTTTGCTTTAAAAAGTAAATTATTACAATCATTTGGTGCCTCATCTCAAACTTTTTAGGAAGCCAGTCTCAGCCAACCAGATAAAAGAGAGTCATCAATCTTCCGTTATGAGAAAACGCATTACATAATTTATTTTATTTTGTGCTCCTAGGCATCAATCTTCTCTGAAGATCCATTAAGATTTAATCTAAAAATTCATTCTTAAAGGAAAGTAGTGGGACTTTAGAGCACAGAAAATAACAAGGTTGATATCAAGAAAATATCTCATCGCTACAATATGAGGCTTTGTTGGCTTGGCATTTTAAATCTCCTTTTTAACAGTTAGTACTGAAATGAGTTCCATGGATTGAAATACACACTGCACTGAACTATTGTGTTTGTAATCACCAGTAAATCTCATCAGACTTTTACAATTTAAATTCTAGATAGAACTGTTTTCTACCCATTTTATCCTTGTACATTTCTGTTGATTGGTCTCATTTTGGTTTTAGTGCCTAACATTCCCTGGTCATCAGAAGACATTTGATGAGGTGTTAGGTACATTAATAATATTAGGATGCTGTTTTTTCCAGTTAATTATTTCTAAAAGCAGAGCTTAAAGTACACTTGGACAAAATAAAATCTTCAGCATGTTTCCTTCAATGTCTTCTGCACAACAAAAAGTATAATTTTGTGGAGCAGGTAAGTAGCTTTTATTGGCATACAAGTCTAGTCTGAAGGCCTTTGTTAAATCTACTTTTCTTTTGTGTTTCATTTCCATTAAGTTTTCAACTAAAGCTGTTTCTTTGCTGGACACTTATGGAGAAGTAAGCAGATGGAGAGTGATTTGAATCTGGCAGGGCATGAGGAAATGCATGTTAAGTCTTTCTGTAAATGTCCCTTTTTTGGGTCATATTTCAACCTTACATTTTCTAAAGCAGAAAGAAACAATGAGTAAGAATTGCCATTTCCAAGTTCCTATAAAGAAGTAATGATCTGCTATAGGTTGTGAACGTCTTACTGGATGCTTTAATTATTTTTGCCAAGGATTGAGCTTTGAATCATTGCACAGAAATTACTGGAGAGCAAGCAAGCTTTCTGTTGGCACTTGTAATTGCTAAAGCACGTGTAGGGGATAAAGTGACACAGCATCTGCCCAGTCACTAGAGAGAGTTTGTGGTAGATTGAATTATGATTTAGACATGATCTTCATCTTCAGCTTCATTTCTGTGGGCGTGAACCCATTGTACATAGGACCTCCTGACGATGTCCTTTCTAGTTAAGGTGTGGCCCAACTGAATGAGGATGTTTCTTAACCCAGATTACTGGGGTCTTTCATAAGCAGAGGAAATTCAGGCACAGAAAAGTTGCAGGGAGGAGCCAGAGGCTGAATGACAACGGTACCTGGAAGAAAAAGGAAAGGACATCACTATGTGACCTGAGGCAGAGTCAAGCCAAGGAACCCCAAGGATGACCGCAAGCCAGTGCCAGAATGCTACTGACCACAGAGGGAAGCAAGCCTTTGTCAAAGAAAAAAAATGCACCAGGCATTGTTAAGCAGAAAAGAATGACTTTATTCAGAGCGCTGCTATAGCATGGGAGAGAGTGGAACTCACTTCCTTCAAAACAAAGGGTAAGCTTTTTAAGGTCTGGGAGTGGGTAGAAGGAAAGATAGTAAAGGAAGTGATCACTGGGGGTGGATGAGGGATTAACTGAGGTTGTTTACTTTGTTCAGAATGTTTTCCTTAGACGGTATTAGGCAACTACAAGGCTGGAAGAGAGGAGGAGGAGGGTGACAAGGAATTACCCAGTTGGGAGTCTCTTAGGTGCCTGGATAGCTGGAGTGGGAGGGAGAAGGGAGGAGGAGGTAGGGGTGAATTTGATATTTAGCATAATTGGGGTCTGAAATTGTCTTTTTTCCTTTTTTTTTTCTTGCAGTCTGAGTTATTTTTATCTGGAGTCTCACAACTACAAGATTGATTTCAAGGTAGTTAGGGCACAGGAGGAAGCAGGCAGGGCATGCCAAGATTAAGGGTGGCATCTTGTTCAAGAGAAAGAAAAACAGAAAAACAGTCTTGGTTAGTCCCCCCTCTTCAATGTTTTTCATTGAACAACTTAGTTGGCTTTTGTTTGGATGTGTGTCGTTGGCGGAGGATAAATCGAACCATTTCTTGTGAGGTAGCAGCAAAAGGTCATCTATTTTTGGGTCAGGCATCTTACAAGAGAAATGTCTAAAAGGAAAAAGAAATATTAATGCAAAAGGTTGTATTGAAGCCTAAGATGTCAGTGGATGGGACTCTTTCCATTATATCACTGTCCCCTGACTCTCTGGAAGATAAGGTGAAGTTGGACAGTCATGGTTATTTCTCATATATGGGCATATATGGTTTGAGCATTTCACCAGACTTCTTTAGTGACCCAGACATGGTTTGTTCAGGGAAAAATCGAGCCCATGCATCGTCTGCTGCAGTGATGAGTACTTTGAGGTATATATCAAGTCTTCAGTCTTTTGTTCACAGTGCTCCTTTATATCCTGGGGCAAAGGCCAGCTATTAGACAAACTAGAATCTCAGTAAGGATCCAAGCAGTCAGGCTATAGTGTTCAGTGACATCAAGTCAGGGGTTTGGGAGAAAAATTGAAATGTTACTTTGGAGAATTGTAGCCAGATATTGAAGAAAACTGCAAGAGTTGAAAAATTGATAAAGGTAGACAATATCTACCAAATGGCAGGATCCAGTCCAATTTAGAGACAACAAAATCATGCAGTTACCTGCAGTTATAAAGGGGGTGCAAAATAGCTCAAAGATAATGGACAGTAGCAGAATCTGACAGCCCACAGGAGTTTGCTAGAGTTTCTATTGGTACATAAATTTTTCATCTGTAGTCACACTCCTTTGGTTAAAACGTAACCTCAAAGAAAGATTATTCTTGATTGTGAAATAAGGCTGTTTTTATTAATTTGGCCTGATTGTATACACCAATGTAGAAAGAGTAGTAATTTACCATATAGGCCTTTTTAAGTTTGCTTTGTTGGAAGTTTTTATACAGAATCCTATATTGGTCTTTTAAAATTCTTTCCAGCTAGGAAGTCAAGCCTAAAACTTGCTACCATATTTCACCTGCAGTACCTATAGGTATAAGTGAATTCCTCTCTCCTTAAGGTCCCCCCAACCCCCAAATTATATAGTTCTTTGGCTCTCAAGGAAGTAACTTTCTTTACTCATCTGTAAGGCTGCTTTTTCCAAAAGGAATTTTAAACATTGACTCCATAAAGTCAACCTTAGTTCCATAAAAGTGTCTTCATTCCTTTAAAGCCTTGGTTATATAGTCAATGTTTCTGATTATTATTGAACCTATGCAAATTATGTTGCCATGATAAGAATCCTGAGAATCCTAAGAATTCTGGAGGGATCGGGCAAGAAAAGAAAGATGAATGTTCCATTTTGTTCACAAATGAATCATTTATTAAATTTTTATGAGTTATAGAAAGCTCAAGCAAAACTAAAGGGGATTCCTTATATCTGGAAAATAGTACAACAAATCACAGCTATATTTCCAACAAAACCCATAATCATATTTTATCAGGTCATTAAGCCGATATAATTTTCATTCTACTTGATCTTGTGGTAGCAATCTCGTGAACCCATCAGCTTTTCCTCTAAGGTGCTGCAAATTTTGACTTAGACCAGCAATATGGTCTCAAAGTTATTTAAGCAATGTCATTAGAATCTCGGGCCCCAGAGCACCTGGGAGAGTCCTTTCCATGTTGATGATGAAGCACTCTGTTCTAAAATGATTGCAAGCATCCTACGGAAGAATCAGAAGTAACAAATAAACAAAACTATTTGTATATGACAGAAGTTTAAAGTGGCTGTGCTTAACTTACTGTTTTACAAAAGTGAAACTTTGAGAATTCATTATAAAACAATGTGACCTCTGGGAAAATTTGTTTCTGTGCTATGTAACATTTTTTAAAAACTAAAGGACAATGACACATCTCTAGAATCTTTACACAATTTATGAAATATTTAAACTAATAACATTTTATCCATACACATTTAATCAATGGAAGGTTGAACATCTTGTTTAATTTCACAACCCTTCCCACACAACTCACAGCATACCAAATAAGCCTAATAATTTCTAGTACCTACATTTTATGAAATGAAAGAATAAAGCCTTTGTGGATTTCCAAGGGCCCTCTGGAAAATCCCAAAGGCATTTTGAGATGAAGAAAATATAACAGAGTTAGATTCATTTATAATTTCCCTACATATGATTCTTCTGCCCCTTTTATTTGAACCTATAATTAGCACTATCCCTGTTAAATATATGCCTCAGAGACTTAAATCTTCAGTCTCTTTAGAAGCTGGTTGAGCCCTGAATCTCAGCAGAGCGGCAGCCAACACCTACTCTGCAGTTCATTGGACTTTCCCAGGACAACTAACAAAATGATGATGAAGGACAACCCCACCCCAAAAGCAAAGAGTACCAACAACCTCAAGCAAAAGCATTTCTTCCATCTGCCCCATGAGATCTAAGCCCCCTCTGAGTCTGAAGCAGTCGGCATCACCATCCCAAAATCGTCAAGACTGAGGAATGAACAAACATAAGGGGCGATGCAACCACGGACAAAAGTAGACTTACTATTATTGTAGTAATGGAAGAACTTGTAAAATTGATATAAAGATAGTGGTTACCAGAGGTTCTAAGGGGAGGGGGAGGGAAGAATAGGTGGAACAGGAAGGTATTGAAATTGTTCTGCATAATAGAGGCCATTATACATTTTGTCAAATCCTATAAAATTGTACGGTGCAGAGTATAAACCATAATGTGAACTATAAACCGTGATTAGCAGCAATGCTTCAATATTTGTTTATTAATTGTAACAAATGCACCACAGTAATGTAAGATGTTATTAATAGGGGAAAATGTGAGAGGGGGAGGGAGTGGTGTATATGGGAATCTCCCGTTATTTCAATGTAACTTTTCTGTAATCTAAAACTTCTTTAAAAATAAAGTTTAAAAAAAGAGACCATGTTATTTAAGATTTGATTTGGGGAAGTCAAAATGTCAAAAGTTGTCAGATGTTTACACTTGGTTAAATAGGATCATCTGTCACTGTGAGACAACACTTGGCTCTCTAATTAACCAAAGTAACAATAAAATAGTTTAAAATTAAATACAGGCAGTAACATGATCATAAAAAGCCTTTGTTCTTTTAGAAGTGAAAAGACTTGATTTCCTTAAACCATCAAAGACATGATAAAGTCAACATAAATTGCAGGAAAAAAATTTTAAATAAGACACAGAATCTCTGCTTTCTATCTTCTTTACTCAGAAGATAAAGAAAGCTTTTTGAGGACATACCAACAATCCAAGGAAATTTTGTCAATTTAAAAGAGAAAAGAGCAAATTCTAGTTTTGTGTTAGTATATTATTTGATTACTAAAGCTCTTTTTAAACCTTATAAATAAATCCATTAAATCTTATCTATCTTTGACTATAAGAAATAAAATTCCTTCCCTCAAAAATTCTTTAACTTTTCATATCCCTTCTGGTTTGATCCTATACTTTCCTCTTTCTCATTCTTCAATTATCAGTTATTTTACTTTAGAAGAGAACTACTTCTTTTCCTAACAAAAGTACATCCTGCATATCTTCCAAACATGACTTAGCAAAAGCCTAAGTATTTAAGTTATCAAAAGATCTTGGAACCTATCTTCAAGCTGACATCCTACAAAACACAATTACGGTTAAAGTAGAGTGCATCAGAGTAATGACTCAATTTGCTTAAATACAATTTTTTATCACCATAGGTAATGTAACAATTTAGATGTAACACTAGTTTATTTGGTCAGAAAAAAAAATAGAATAAAATATATGCTTGTACTGACACCTAACTGATAGTCTCAGTTGCCAATGATTTACCTAAAGTGTGTGAAGTTAAAATTTAAAAATATTTGGGGTTAATTTTTTTGAAGAAAACCTTTTTATTGTTTTAACATTGGAAGTTAAACAAACAAGTTTAGTTTCTTTAGTTCCTGGGATTTTAAGACTCTTTAACTTATATAAGTGCTCTAAGCCAATCTCTAAGCCATTTTGAAAAGAGTTCCTTTAAGGAAATTTAGGAGAAATTAAGAAATTCCCAGGAAAACAAAAGCTGAAGGAATTCATCACCACTGGATCTGCACTAAAATAAGTGCTAACGGGAGTACTTCTGGTTGAAAATAAAGGACACTAGATATTATTACTAACTAGAAGCCATATGAAGAAATAAAGATCTCTAATAGGTAATTACACAGGTAAATACAAACGCCAGTTTTCCTGTATGTTTGGTTTAGAATACCACTTCTTACATGATTTAAATACAATGCATAAAACCAGTTATAAATCAGTTATTGGACACACAAAGTGCTCTCTTTTCCTGGGCTCTGTACTTTTGCAGACGTGGTTCTGTCTGCCCTTCAAAGGTGCCCTGCTCTGTCTCGCCAGCTGGTCCTTCTACTACCACTCTTCCCACCATGAGCATTCGCCTGGATAATTTCATTCTTCAGTTCTCAAATTAGGGATCACTTAATTTTTGCAGTGTTTTCTGAATACCTGTGTCTGAGTTAGATTTCTGTACCTCCTTTCTTTCCCCTTTGTCTATTTAATACATTGTAGTAAAGTTTTTTCCTACATGCTCTGGGAGGTATTTGTTTTCCCCTTTGTTACACTTACCATATATTTCTAGAGCACACTTTTGGTGAAGGCAGCCACCAGTGGCATGCTAAAGTGCTGGCTCCATGACAGAAACAGCAAATCAAAACAGATAACCACTGCTCTGTTTTGTAACATTTTCTCATTTCTGTGATATAAATGCTCCATGGCCAATTTCAAGCTACCAAGATGATATAATTGAATGCAGAATTGAGAAAAGGTATGCACAATTAGCTCTCACCAGCCTGTGTGAGCTAGCTCCAATACACCACTGTTTATATCCCCAGAAGCTTGTACTTGGCACACATTAGATACATGCAAAAATTGTTTACTACACATCTTTAAAATGGCAGATAAAAAATCAAAATAAACAAATAGCAATGACAACATAAGAAAAAAATCTACCATACCAAATGCTGGCAAGGATGTGTAGAAATTTAAAGCCTCACACCTTGTTGGCAGGAATGCAAAATCATACTCACTTTGGCAAACAGTTTGATATTTTTAATAAAGGGACACATATGCTTGTTATTTGACTCAATTATCCCATTCTTAGATATGTACATAAGAAAAAATAACATATATTCACATGAAAACTGTATGTGGAAGTTTATAGTGGCTTGATTCATAATCTCCCCAAACTGGAAATAAAATAAAATATCCTTTATAGGTGTCTGCATAAATTGTGGTACGTCCATTTAAGAGAATACTACTCAGCTATGTAAAGGAATGGACTATGAGTACACACACACCGATATAGAAGCCCTAACATTTGAGAGGACATAATCTCAAAGGCATTATGCTGAGGGAAAGAATTCAGACTCCCATGTATATGACTGTCTGGAAAAGTCAAAACAGGAGCAACAGAAACAAAGTAGTGGTTTCCAAAGGCTTGGACTAGGGACAGGGTTGCTATAAAGAGGCATGAGGGAATATTTTAGGGTGATGGAAATGTTCAATATCTTGATTACAGTGGTGGTGATATGACTGTAGGTATTTGTCAAAAGTCATAGTATTCTACATTCGGAGTGAATTTTAAAGTATGTAAATTAGACTTTAATAAACTAGACTTAGAAAAAACCACATGAAACATTTGTTATATCAGGAAAAAGAAATCCTTTAACAGCAGGCATTTAATATTTCAGAAATTATATTAAAATGCAAAATCAATATGATAAATCATGTTGGGAATATCCAAATTTCTATAGATTTTAGATTGTTACTGTGTGTTATACGGCAGCCAAGTTGATCTGGTACAATGATATGAGCAAAGGGGATGGATGAAACTTGATAGTAAATTGCCCAAATAAGGAAATGGCCTTTGTGTTGGTTCCAAATCATGGAAACAACAGCAAATTCAGCAATCAAAACTACATCTAGGGGCCGGCTGTATAGCCCAATTTGTAGGGCGCCGGTTTACCACACGGGAGGCCCTGGGTTCGGTCCCCGAGCCTCCTCAGGCGGGTGGACCGCCTCGAGAAGGCAAGCTAACATGGGCAAAGGCAAGCCCCCACTGGCAAAGGCAAGCCCCCATGAGCAAGGGCGAGCCCTCACGAGCAGGCGGGCCGCCACACTGGTGAGCTGACACAGTAGATCGCCCCAGCAGGGGGAGACAAGCAGACACTGAGGAATGCAGAGAAAAATGAACACAGCAAGAACAAGCAAAAAGAGGGGGGATGTATAATAAATAAAAATAAATCTTAAAAAAAAAAACAACTACATCTAAAAGCCAATCATATTTGTGCTGAAGTAGTGGTAAGTTCATCTGGTCATCACAGAAAAAATCCACTTGTCATGAGAGAAGTGCAACGCTTAGCAGGTAAATACAGTGAGAACAAATCTGGTAAAATAGTAAAAGTATCAATTAAGCATATCACCAAATGACCTCTGTACCATTCAAGTGACAATATTAGGAAGAAAAAATAATCAACCTTTAGAAGAAAATAATTGCTTCCCTGTTGTAGACTCCAGTGGCAGTCATGCCAGAGGGCATTGCTTCAAGCAACACCATTGCCCACAAAGAGAAAGCTCCTTTAATTACTCCCCTAAGGTGCTAGAGAGCTGCAGCCTTCAAATGTCCCTTTTTAATGAAAATTAAATCCTGGGCATTTTCTGCTTTATACCAGAATGATGAGTTAAAGGTTGAAATTTATTTTCCCTTGCCCTTTCTGAAGCATCACTTGAGAGCGACCTCGCTCTGCATTCTCACTCTCGATGTGGTATTCCAGGTTGTGTCGAGCAGTGTGCTTGCTGGGTCATTCCACGAAGTGAACAGAATATGATGACATCCAGGTAGCAGTTTTTGTGTTGTGTCCACTGGCATGGAATCAAACTTCCAGGTATTTAGAGACATCACCAAACACTGAACTCCTAAATGGCCTTGTTAAAGTAACAAAAGCCTCCTCTCTCTTTCCAAGTACAATGCTAGTATTATTTCTTTCCCTACATTTAAATATATCTGGGATATAAAATCTGATTTAACTTTGCTTTCAACAAAGAAGTAACATGACAAAAGACTATGGGAAAGAATTTTTCTATTTATAACCTTAAATATGGACTGTGCACATAAACACTTCATTGGAAAAAGAAAAAAAGTTATAAACTTCTATAGCTACTAAAACCATTAGCAAAGTATTTTGTTTTTGGAATTGTGGGACGATGGTGTTGGACTAACAGGCAGAGCTCAATGCTCTCAAAAACAACAACAACAACAGAGAAAGAGCCAAAAGTTGTCCAAGGGACCTGCTTTGGGGGTCAGCAGGCTAGGACAGTGCTACACAACTTCCAGGTGGGTGAGGGACAGAGAGACAAAGTAGCCAAAACAATAAATGTGAGTTACCAAACCCCCATGGCAGCCGAGAAGGGGTCCCCTCCACTACCACAATATATTAAGCTGGGGTAAAATCCCTGGCTCTCTGCAGCTGACTGAGAGGGGAACAGGTATCTTCCTCCCTGTCAGCTGTTTTAAGGGAAAAGGGAGGGGGAGTCAGGGGCTCATTTCAGTGAATTCATCCAGTAGAGACTGGTTTGATCTTCCACTTTGGAGTGGAGATTCAACACAGGCACACAGGAAAGCCCAGATTGAAACACCTCTGTGGAAAGGTGTGCTGACGATCAGCATCTGCTGGCTGGCATGGGAATTACATGGACAAAAACTGTTCTCTGTTCTATCTGTATCCTAATCCCTGGGAGAAAAATCTGTGCCACACTAGCGAGTCCCTGGCCCAATTTTGATATCTTAAGCTGGGGAATTTTAAAGATGTGGAATAAGTTGAACCAAATATCAAAGAAGAGCTGTGAAAAATGGGAAGAAAGAAATTGGCCATCAGAGTAAATTCTCCAACATATTCAGGTGCCTAGACATCAGCAAAAAATTACAAGCCATACTAGGAAACTTGAAGAGATGGCCCAGTCAAAAGAACTAACCAAATATCCTGAAGAGATACATGATTTAAGACAATTAATCAGTAATAATCACACAACTCTCCTAAGTCACTTCAAAGAATTGAAAGAAAATATGACTAAAGAAATAAAGGACATTTCACTGGGTGAGCATAAAGAAGAATTTGAAAAGCCTGCAAAGAACAGTAACAGACCTTATGGGAATGAAAGACATGATGGATGAGATTAAAAATACATTAGAGGCACATAAGAGCAAATTTGACTTGCTCAAAGACAGAATTAGTGGTTTCAAAGACAGAACATCTGAAATGGAGAAGACAGGAGAACAGAAAGAGAAGAGAATGGAAAAAATGGATCTCAGGGAATTGAATGACAACATGAAATGCAAAACATATGCATTATTGGTGTCCCAGAAGGAGAATAAAATCGAAAAGGGGTAGAAAGAATATTTGAGGAAATAATGAATGAAAACTTCCCTACCTTTATGAAAGACATAAATATCAGTATCCAAGAAGGATAATGCACCCCAAACAGAATAAACATGAATAGACCTATCCTGAAATACCTACTGTTCAGAATGACAAATATCGGCTATAAAGAGAAGATTCTGAATGTAGCAAGAGAGAAGCAAAGCATCACATGGAAGGGAAGCTCAATAAGATTAAGTGGCAATTTCTCATCAGAAACATGGAGGAGAGAGAGGAAAGTGGAATGATGTATTTAAGGCACTGAAAGAGAAAACTGCCAGCCAAGATAAAAAACAAGGGCAAGATTTGGAGAAGAGTTTAGAAATGAAGATTAGGAAGGGTAAACTAAAGGGTAAGAAGGCAGACAATAGAATGATGTGACAACAGAGAGCCAAAGGACGGAATGGTTGAAGTAAGAAATGCCTGTACTGTAAAACATTGAATGTTAATGGATTAAACTCCCCAATCAAAAGACATGGACTTATAGAATGGATAAGATAATATGAGCTGTCTATATGTTGTCCACAAGAGACCCACTTCAGAGGTAAGGGCACAACCAGGATAAAAGTGAAAGGTTGGAAAATGGTATCCCATGCAAATAGTAACCAAAAAAAAGCTGGAGAAGTGATACTAGTATCAGACAAAATAGATTTCAAATGCAAAGCTGTTAAGAGATGAAAAAGGTCTTTATATTTTAATAAAAGGGGCAATTCACCAAGAAAAAA
>PVKH010019288.1:0-14894 GCA_004027955.1 Chaetophractus vellerosus
TGCCATGTCATTTTCTCTGTGAGTCCTGCCCATCAAGGGGGCGGGGACTCAACATCCTCCTGACATGGCCCAAGCAAAGCCTTAATCATTATTTAATCAAGTAAAAGTGAAACCTCTGAATCCAATAGAATCTAATATGCCTGGAGGGGCAGACCAGTTTACAAACATAATCCAATATCTATTTTTGGAATTCTTAAACAATATCAAACTGCCACAGGGGGTGAGGAGGCAGTCGGTCGCTAGAAGCCAGAAGTCAGTACAAGTCAGTCAGGAAAGCCACAAGCCGAGACCAAGGAGACAGAGCTCCATGGGATGGAAGCAAAGACACAAGCTAAGAAACTTCAAGGATTGCAGCAAGTCAGATCCAGAACGCTATCGACTCCACGGCCTATCGAGACTTGGTTTTAAACTTCCAGCTTCCTAAACCATAACACAACAAATTCCTGTTCCTTAATCCAACCCGTCATGTGGTATTTGTCATAGCAGCCCTGGTAAACTAAGACAAAGGCCCTTGCTGGAATACTTTGCCTGCCTCCTCAATTCCCATATGCTCATCATCAAAGGGACTCATTTTCCCCCTTCTGCCTCGACTCCTCTGACTCTTCTGAACATGACCAAGTGCTTCCCTTTGTATGTACTTAATACGCTGTTGTTTCATTCATTCATTCCATGGAAGCCGATAGACCAAAAATACTGTACCTGGGCAAAAATGAGTCATATGACACCAGGTAGAAAGCCCATGCAGGCCTGAACTGAGACATGGTATACAAGACTGTAGAACATAAAAGAATGATCACAGTTTCCTAGAAATGAGCAAAGCCCCTCTCTTATAAAGATGGAGCCTTTGCCGTCCTCTGGCCCAGAGTGCTCACGAGGAAGATTCAGAAGGTCTTTGCTATCAGAGGGGACACGCGCTGAGACCCCGGCAAACCCATCCCCACAGCTGGCATCACACACATAACAAGAAACAAGCCAACTGGTAGGCTGTGCACAACCAAACCCCAGACGTGGCACGATCTCCCAACTGTGGCTGACGCTCAGGGCCCGTCTGTGAGTAATCTCTTCATCGAGCGACACACACACGTTCAAGATTCTACTGGTCAATTTTTCTTATAGCCACAAAGCTTCTCCGAGGGACTCCTTCTAGTACTAGACCTGAGCCCCACCAGGCAGTTCACTCTTGACTTTGTCCATAGCTTCCCTTCCTGGCTATGAAGCGACAGTTTCTTCACTCTCTCTCCATTCCAGCAATAACAAGTATAGTTTTGCATGTGTCAGGTGTAGGAAGGGGCAGTGGGCTATGGAGAACACTTCATCATGAGAAAAGGAGTTTGGGTCATTTTCAAGAATTAATGAGTCCACAAAGACAAGAGGAGAACCTCAAAGCTACGTTATAAAGCTGCTGTGCATTATCTAGGCTCGCTCATCAGTTAAGTATTCATCGCATACAAAATCCATTTCATGGCATACAAAATCCAAATGTGAGGTGCAGCAAAATTACAAATGACTATATGTCATGGATCTTCCAGGTCACCTACAAATAGCCTAAACCACAAAGGTCAAATCACAAATTCCAGTGGACTGCTGAATCAGGTCCCAAAACCAGCCCCTCGGGCCCCTTAACCCACACATGCTCAGTCAACTTAACAGAACAGGTTCCAGGTTCATCTTGTTCTCTTCACTGGAATATGACCCTATTCCATTAACGTCAGCTAGTTACCAGAGACTCCAGCTCAAGTTATTTAATTGCTAGACATTGTGAAGAAGTACATTAGGTAGGATGCTCTTGTGTGCAAGTAACAGAAAACTCCCCTTGAACTGGCTAACGACCGGGAACTTGACCTCACAAAAGGGACTCCCGAAGCGCTGTGGTGGCAGTGCTGGCTCACTCGGTGGCGTCGTGAAGAACCCAGGTTGTCTTCCTCTTCCCCCTCACCCTCAGCTCAGCTCCTTTCCTGGCTTCTCAGTTTTTTATGCAGGCAGGATGGCATCCAGCAGGAACAGAACAAAGAAACAGTTGCTTCTCTGATGTCTCCTTCTTAGTCATTCAAACCGTTCACAGGGGCCCCTCAGCATCTTATTGGCCAGAAATGTATCACATGCCCTTGCCTCAGCCAATCCCTACCCAGGAGAATGGAGCAATCATGATTGGCTTAGACCATGTGTTGCAAACTAAAATTAATGAGTTCAATTGAGGAGCCCTCAACTCCATTTATTAAAATGGCGATTTGAGCCCAGATGTGATATAGATACCCACCAACATAGACCCACCTGCGTGTGTGTGCTGAGCTCTGAGGAAAGATGGATTTCTTACCATGGACGTTGGCCAAAAGAGCTTGAGTAGCGCTGGCTTAGCCTAACCCGTGAGACAGAAGATGTGGGCTGCCTCCTCTGCAGCGCATAGTTGTGTAGGGAGAAAAGGGAGACCTAAACAACATGGGTTTCTGTGAGGAAGGAAGAAGGAGCAAGCCTCTATTGCCTGCAGCCCCAGGAAGCAAGTGAAGAGTCGGGTCTGGATGGGGGAGACACGAGTCCTGAGTAGAGAGATGCAAAAACACGTGTGGCCGGGCCTCCCCGTGAACACGCTCGTGTGCCCACGGGCCGCCTGTGGAGGCCTCTAGGTTCGGTTTCGGCTCGTGTGGCCGTGTTTCCAATGAAAAGTGTAAAGCAGATTATGGCAGGGTGTGGATTAGAGGCAAAGCAACGGCCGGCCGATTTCATTTAAACACTGGAAGAAGTGTCTGCGAGGGTTGTTGCCATCTGACAAACAACTGAGCATGCCCCAGCCAACTGCATACTGGATTTATTGATTTCCTATGATGCGCTTTATGATTCCGCTGAAATCATCGTGTGGCTTTTAACGCTGTGTGACTCAGGAGACAGACATGTTGAGTTCTGTCATCACCAAGAGGCCTTCTGTCATTGTACTGTCTTCTGAACCTGACATAAGGAAATTCATATTTAGTGAAGAAGGAAATTACTTTGGGTATGTATCATTCAAATCCTTAAGGATTATTGGCTAATTAGGAGCACAGTAATGTAAATTTGCCTTGTGTCAGGTTTTCAGAAACAGTAAAATAACATAATTATGCAGTGAGCAAAGCAGAGCACTTAAGCTACTCTTCACCACAAATGTATACGACAGCTAAGTCAATGCTTCAGCCTGGGCACTAGATAAAAACATCCACACACTGCAGAGGCCAAAAACTAGTTCTAATAACAAGAGAGAAACAGTGGAAATTTGACTTAACTATATTGCTATTTCTTATAAGAAGGTTTCCATAGAAAATTTCCAATTGTTAAATAATTCATTTAAAAAGAACAGGAGTTATTCTTTTTAGGAGGAAAAAAAAAAGAATTGCATTTAAATAAGCCAAGTAAGTAGCTGAGTAAAAAGTTTCTAGAACTAGAAACACTCTAATAAAATGAGAAAATCAATTTTAAAGTGGCATTTCCTAATTTTGATTTCTCTTCGGGCTTTTGGTTACAAGTGCAAAGGTCTACATAAAAAGGTAAAGCTTCAGCTGGAGTTATTTACCCCCAAATGGCTCATTTAATCCCAATTCTAAGAACAGAAGCCCCTAAATTGGGCAGCTAGTGGAATCTTAATGTTCACTGCAAAAGAAAATGTTACCAGTGGTCATACAAACCGGTGAAAAGGCAGTTGTAAAATTTCCAACAAGTTCTGAAAGACTTGGAGGGGATCAACATCAGTCAATGCCGTCTGGTTCTATTCCATTCTACTGGTCTGTGGAATGGGAAAGAAATGGCTGGTTTGGCCCAACCGTGTGCAAAAACCGCGTATTCTATCAACAGGCATCTAACTCTACCTTCCACGTTCTAACGACGGGAAATGCGTTGCGCTGACACCGCGCCAGCAGCTCCCACTGAGGGTTCTAAACTCCAAGTCAGTTTTTCATTCTCCATCTACTGGCGCTGCAGAAGCGAGCGAACAAGATTTGAAACAAGAAGACGACGGGGAACTGAATTTGGGTGGAGGTGGAGAAGAAGAGGAGGGAATTAAGGGAGCTGGAAGTTGCAAGAAAACTAGATGGGAGGAAAGCCTGCTTCTCAAAAGAAAGAGAACAGGGTGAGCACACTGGTGGGGGAGTTAGGCGGTGAGTGGGAGAGACAAAGAGAAAGGATCGTCCCCCTTTGGCTCCCCCGCATCTGTAAAAGAAAATGGTTCTAAACCCTGGGCTGCAAAAGTCGGTGGCAGCATTGGGCAGCCAAACAGTCCAGAGCCCTCCAGGCTACTTTTGATAAAGGAGCAGCCAGCCACCTCCGCAAGGCGGCCTCTGCCAGGAGGAAAGCTGCTCCGGATTGCCTTGGTGCTAAAAAAGAATAAAATTTAAAAATCAAGTGGATCTTGATGTCAGCTAAGTTTCCTTTCTATTTACAAACCCAGTCGAGGGCCAGAAAAGGGCAGTTCCTAAGCCAATGCCAGGCACTGCCACAGCGCCGGTCTATCAGCCAGGGTAGCCTGATTTACAACCGCTGTTTTCTATTATAATTCAAGTACCTTCAGGGCCCTTTCCAAGACTAATAAATGATTACAAAGTGCTGCATTGTATCTCCTGCCTTCTTTCCTCCCAAATCGAATCCAATAGTTCTGCCTTGGGAACGTGTCCTCCAAATCAGGGGCAGTTTCCAAACTTGTCCACTCTGACCCATAATCAACACACTTGGAAATGCAATTTTGCCATATATTACTTTATATTACTCCTTCAAAAACAATAATGAAGAGCCCTCGCCAAGACCTAACGTGCCACCTATCCACTGTGGCGATTCAGTCTTTTCTCGGGTTCCAATGACTACATCTTTGCTAAGCCATGCTGAGTGTCATGCTTACAAATCCCAAAATGTAAAACAGCAGAAAATGCTCTTTGAGGGTTAAACTCTAACTCCACCTTCTCCAGAATAAATAACACATGAGCTGGAGAAATTTCACAAGAGATTTAAATGTGACTCTCACCTTACTGATTTTTAAGCCCCAAAGATTAACGCAGCACTAGGGTAACGGAATAAATCCAACACTGTGATTTTTAAGAATTCAGCTTGAATATCTGTTCTTTGGACCTTTTCTAGTATAAATTGTGCCTTCAATGATATTTACTGCCCTTTGAAAAGTGGGTCGCTGTATTCTCCTGCCACTGGATGATCAGAAGAACGAAAGAAAATGGTCATTAGGTTGACAAAATGTCCCATACATCCGTGTCAGTTAAAAGAAAAAAAAAATAACCCAGATCTTCCTGGTGCCACCCTTCAGTATTCTTGACATCTGTCATAAAACGCGGGCCATATGTTTTTTCCTTCCATTAAGGGGAGTCATCACATAACCAGTGTTGAGGTCACATCAAAAAGAATTATTGACCTATAAGCATATCTTCCCCCACCCTGCTAATGATTTCCACAAATACACCCACTGATCATCTTTTTTAATGGGCTTTTCAGAAATTACTGGAAGACCCAGGGGGCCATTTGGGGACCCCGTGCTTAGGGATTTGACAGGTATTGTTAATGAAACGCACATCCATATTTATTTCAGGATTTATTTATTTGGAGTGGAGCGTTCTGGTGGCATGAGCAGTGGAACCGACGAGAGAGAAGGGAGGAAGGGAAGGAGATGGGGAGAAGGGGAGAGGGAGGGGCGGAGAGCAGCCTCGAAGCCCCCTATAAAGCAGCTTCCAAGAGGACCATTTACTGCCTCTTCTATAGGGACTGCACCGTCTGCCCTCATATTGTCAGGTTGACAAGAGGAGAAAAAAAATTAACCAAAAGCCAAATCAAATAAATGTGCAACTCATAAATTCTGCAGCTAAAAATTTACCCCTGAGGGATAGTAACAATGCACCATGGCCGGCTTCCCCCTCTCCTGCCCTCATAAAGGGGGATGATAAGTGAAGCTTCTCTCTTCTAGCACCAAGAGGCCCAGCCTGGAAGAAAAGCGCCAGGTCGGCTGCTTCCTCCTAGCCTCGTTAACGAATTTAGTCCCATCCTTGCTGGGCGTGAAGCTGCTCTCCTCCAATGCCATGTCAACGTCACCAGGCCCCGGGCGTTGCTAAGCAACGCGTGCCTGGACCGGGCTCTGCTCCGCCAGCCTCAGACCCCTCCTTTGCCTCCGCTCTGGGGTGTGAGAAATGCCCGGGCCTCGGGCGCCGCGTGGACCGAGGTGTCTGCGAGAGGGAGCACGGGAGCCCCTCGGGCGTGAGTGCCCAGCACCGAGCCTTGTCTGCCTCCCGGGTGCTCTGCAGCACCCCTGGACCAGCTCGTTCTAATGAGGGCCATTCGGCGCTCAAGTTCTCAGCCAAACGCGGGGATAAATCAGTCCTTCCAACAAGTCAGCCTGCTGCCTGCCATTAATTAAACTTCCCAGAGGCAGCAAGGGTTTCAAGGTGAAAGTGTTTCTCGACCCCTTAAAGCAGTTGCCCCTGTTAGTTGCCCCCTGAGACGTTCAGTTCTACCTCGAGTCCTATCTCTATGCATTCGTGTTTGGGGGCGTTACTGGTACACCCAGGGGCTCCAAACTTTGACCATTCATAAGAAAGACTCACAAATTAACAGGGTACTTCATGCCAGCCCAGTCGCCCAGGAGAATTACATTCTTATTTGGCAATACTCAAAAACGTTATCTGCAGAGCACCATCTTGTGGCAGGCAGCGTGCTCTCTGCACCCCAGCTCCCCAGTCAGAGGGTGCAGGTGCCAAGCCCGGGAAGCTGCTGGCAATGCCCAGTGTGGCCTCGGCACCTTGGACTTCTTCTAAGCCGGAAAAGAGAAGAGAATAAAGCCATCCTAACAATTAAAAACCTAGAGATGGCCAGTTAGGCTACCATGCTTCCTGATGATTCGTCAGAATTCAAACCTGATTAATAGATAAGTGAAAATGCAAAGTATGTCTGTTTGCCAAGGCCTCTGTCACAAAGAAAAAAGCCCAACTATTTTATAACCACCCAAAATAGCCACATTCAGATGTGTGAATCGGTGCTTTCATAGGCATTACTTTAGCATTTTGAGCTAAATGCACAGTCTTTTCATGGATATGCAGCCATTTATATGCATGAATATCAGCCCAATAAATCTAATTGATGTTAATCTTTCACCATAACAGCTTATTATAATTATTTCCATTTTGCTATAAGAAAATATAAATAGTGGACAGACAATATGCCTTATTGAAGATCAAATACAGTTGCTAAGATGAGACCTATGTATAAATCGCCTCACCTTTGAGACATTGAATTACACTGTTCATGATTTCTATGATTTGTCTGCTTCTCACACACTCACAAAAAGTGTTAGTAGGACATTTTTAACTCAGATTACCAAGGAATCTTAAATCACTTTTGCTTTTGGTTATAACTCAGTTACATTTCATACAAACTATGCTCCCTAAGAAGTAAACGTATATATTTTAACATGAGACATTTAAATGTATTTCCACTAACTGAAAATGGAGTTTTTGCAGCTCCTTCGAGGTACAGTATTAGTACCAAAATACTCCCCTCTATGAAGTGGAGTTTGCCTGCAGTACATCTGTTTGTCTATTCAAACTTGCATCAACAAAAGTACTCTACTTACAGAGCCCTTGTTTATAAAATAAGCATTCAAGAGTTCAGCCAAGGAAATGTTCAACGTGCCCAAACCAAGATTTCTGTATTATGTAGAAGTCCTTTCAAACAGTCATCAATAAAGAGCTACTGCCATAATCATTTAGGTTCAATTGTATATTATAATAAAATAAATTTCTAAATAAGCCAGTAAGGAACACGTGAAGGTGACATGTTTTAAGAAATAGTCTGTTTACATGTTTTTAAAACAGGAACAAATGAATCACTGTCAAAAAAGTGTTTCTAGTTAATAATCATTTGCTATCAATGCTTTGTTAAATTGGGATTTTTAGGATTTTTTCCTTCTTCTTGGGTGGTAAGATAATTGATTAGCTGCCACTTTAGGTGCTGAGTGACACCTATCTGAACTAGAAGGGCCTCTTTTTACTGCTTGGTTTCCAAAATATTAGCATTTTGACTAAAATTCTACTTTGGGCATTTTTGGTGTAGTACCGGAAGTTCTGAGCCTGCGTTCTGGAAAACATACATGTGCGCACACACACGCACACAGGAGCAAAGCTGTTCTCTCCAGAAGGAGCGAGCCTCAGACCTGCAGTGGGCCTGTTTCACATCATGAAAGAGTATGCAAAGAAATCAAATAAAGGTAGACGTAAAATCTCTACTAACCCGCGCCACTTCCTCCTCCTCCCACTTCACAGAGCATAAAACTTTGTGTTGAAAAGCCACATCCCAAGAATTAATCAAAAACCCTTAAAACACTCTCTGTCCCTACTTCTTAATTTGATTTCTCTTTGGTGAAGCACTAATTTTTTATCTCAATCAATTGGCACAATATTTTTTCCATCCATCATAAGCTCTACTACATACGAGTATAAAGCAAAATTAAGCAAAAAAAAAAAAAATTATATGCTATCAACAAAAGCTGCTGTAACAATAGAACACAAAGAGCCAGCGAAAGGGAGACGGGAGCGGAAGCAAAGGCAGTAGGCGCTCCAGAGGACCCAGGGGAACCTCACAAATAGCTGCACCAGAGCAGAAGGAATCTCAGAAGCAAGGGAAGGCCAAATGCAGCTGTGAGCAGGAGCCAATGAGAAAGTCAACAAGGTGCCTGGAACAGAAGGATCTGCAGGGACGGATGTGAACAACTCACAACTCGACAGGAAGGATTACTGTGGTCGGAGAAGACAGATTGAGTTTTCTTTCCCAGGAAATGAGAGTGAAGGGCCCAGAATGGCTAAGAAAACACAAGAAAGGCATTGTGGAAGTTAACTCTGACCGCCCTGAGACGCGAGAGAGGAGGTGTCAGGGCACGGGGACATCCGCACTGATGAAAGAGGGCATGGGCAAAAGGGCAGGGACGCCCACACCCTCCTGCTACCACCCTGAGCCGCTCCGGCCACCCTCGCCTCCCCAGCGGCTTCCTCTGCCGCCCGGCCTCGCCGCTGGCCAAAGGCCGTGGCGTCCTCAATTCCAACTCCTTGTGACGCCTGCTGCCATTTTTTACCCAGTTGGCTCCTGACTCCAGACAACCTAGAACTTACTATGGCTTGCATCCTTGCTTCTCTGGAGGAAGAAGACACGTTGACAGCTGGCAATGGGATGCTCAGATGGGCTTTTCTAGACCCCCACGTGCTGCTTTGGGGAGGCTTAGAGGGCCACACACCTCAGAGACTGCTTTGAATACGGAACCCCGTGCCCTGCTCCTGGAAGCAATAGACAAAGCAAACCAAATGGCTAAACAATGTTTTGACTCATCATGCAAATGAAGCCAACGAAAAGCATTTAAACCTTAAGTTGGGGAGGAAGAGGATATATCGGTATTTTTGTTGGATAAGATGCCTGATCAAACCCTGATTCTGCTGCACCTAATCACCGACCCGTGACACGGAAGTCGGGTGTGTATGTACTTCCCCGAGTGAGACACATTGGGATATTGCTGTGCCCGTGCTTTCCGGCTTTCTAAGAATTTACATCCACTCACTGTATCCTCACAAGTGCCTTGTGGCGTGAGCCCTGATGTTCATTTCAAAGCCGTGAAAACCAACATTCAGCAAAGCTGGGTGGCATGCTAGGTGCCCGGGCAGAAGCTCACGTGCCACTCACCAGACCTGAGCACCCGTCTTCTGCTCTAGCACATGCCAGACTCTTGGGCCGAGGGTCTTATAAGGACACCAAGACTAAGAGGGGGGGGCCCTCCTGAGCAGAGGCTAGAAATCCAGGGTTTCCAGCTTCCAGATTTACCCAATAAAAATCCAGGATGCCGAATTCTACATGTGTGTCTGATTGTTTTGTAAGTTCACAATCTCTGTAAAAAATATATATTTTTAAAAAATGGGGTGGGTTGGGGGAAAAATACACCAATGTAAGATAGAGCCTATAGTTAGTAGCAATGTTTTGACGATGCTCTTGCACCGTTTGTAACAAATGCTTCACGACAATGCAAAGTGTTGGTGGAGGGGTGATGTGTGAGACCCCCGTATGATGCCATGTATGTTCATTTTGCAAGTTCACAATCTTTACTATGCACTTATGTTTGTGTGTCATGTATGAATGCTATACTTCAATAAAAAATATATTTTTTAAAAATCCAAGATGTCCACTTAAATTGGATTTCAAATTCCTTTTTTACTATAAGTAAACCCCATGCAATATGTGGGACAGACTCACCCTAAAGCATTATTGGTTGCATTACCTGAAAGACAAATTTGACTGGGTTCTGGTATCCCCAGTGAAGGGAATGTCAGGCCCTCCAGCCCTCTTCCAACCCAGGCAACAGGTGAAAAGTACTGAGTGACATGGGCCTGGGACAGTCCAGCATTTCCTCTTTTTGGAAGCACTTTCCCTCCCATTATCTTGAGTCCTCCCAACAGAACTAGGGCATCATGAGCCCCACATCATGCAGGGAGGAGACTGTCACTGGGCTTGAAGTGACTTGGGGATGTTAGCGACAGAGCCTGGGCGTGAGCCTCCCGAGCCTGAGTCCAGGGCTCCTGGCTTCAAATGGCAAATTAGGCTCTGACCAATTTCCAGCCATCAAACTGATCGTGCTTCATTAGCATCTCGAGGAGCCACAGCTGTAAACTCTTTTTCACATTTTGAATCCAACAGCAGGAACATGTAAACGGTCTGGGTGATAGCAACCTTTTCTCTTTAGGCGTGGTTGACACGGGGTTGATAAAGCAGAAGGGGATCATCGGAGCAAAAGATGGAGTTGAGCTAACAGAGAGAGTGTGGGACCCAAACCTTCTTGGAAAATCTGGAAAGCTTAGAATAGAATGAATCTGAAAAAATAAGAAATGAGAAAGATTCATTATTCTCATTTCCATGTTCCAGTTCTATTAATTTAGCCTCTAAAGTAATCTTTGTCCGGAGCGCATAACTGTATCCAATACTCCTGCTATCAAAGCTTTATTTCCTTAAAAGACAACGATAATACGGGCTGGGTATTCTTTTCCTGCACATAATTCATTTAAGTCAAAAATGTTCTCAAATGGCTTCTTTTTTTACTTCTCTCCAAGTTTATGTGCATCATGATCCAAGAAGATCTAAATTACCATTGGGAAAAGGGGGCGAGCCTACTCTCTCCCAGGACACAAACATCGAGATTTCATTTTCCTGATACTTTTATTTTGCTGCTAATAAAATTGGGTGGTTAAACCTCCATGGTAGAGTATGAATATAACACCAGAGTTAAGCTTTAACACCAGCAAAAACTCTATTAAAATGTTGCCCCAGAGACCATGAATGTGAATTTTGGCACTGCTGGTCAGATCGGGCCTGAAAGCCAAGTAGAGGAAGTTCCTACGTTGTGCTCAACAGGCCACACAGAAAGACCTTTCTTATTTTTTATTTTCTGTTCATTTAGACTAATTTCCTTATGGAGGAGAAAAAAATAAAAAGATAAGAAAGGACTCAAACATTTTAAGCTGACTTTTGAGAAGAAACGAGCTACAAAGAAGCCGAGAGAGGAGGCCCTGTGCCTCACAAGTGTCTGCCCTTGGACACTTCAACTCCAACGGAGAGAGGCAAACTACAAAAAGGGGAGGAAATGCAAACCACGTTCTGTGGTTTAGATTGAAATGTGTTTCATTGAAAGAAAACTGCTTTCAGAAAGACCAGCACACGAGTAAGCAAATGGCTGGGGCAGCCAAAGCCGTTCAACAGAGCCGGGACCTGAGAGGCACCTGCGGATTCTAGAACCGGCTCTGCCGTGAGCAAGCCAGCCACTGCCTGTCTGCACTGGGCCCAAGCCTCGGAATGTGGCCTTATTTGGAAATAGGATCTTTGTAGATATAGTTGGAGTTCAGCTGAAGTCCTCCTGGATTAGGGTGGACCCTAATTCAATGGCTGGTGTCCGTCTAAGAAAGCTATATGAAGCCAGATGGAGAGGAGACGGCTATGAAGACAGAGTCAGAGCTTGGAGTGAGGCAGCTGCAAGCCAGGCTACGCCAAGGATGGCTGCAGCCATGAGAAGCCAGGAGAGGGGCATGGACAAACCCTTCCCTGGGGCCTTCAGAAGGCGCCCAGCCTGGCTGCACCTCGATTTCAGACCTCTGGCCTCCAGAACAGAGAGAGCGTAGATGTCTGTTGTTGGAAGCCACCCCTTTGTGGAATTTTGTTCCAGCAGCCTGAGGAAACTAAGACACCTCATCCATGAAAAGCAGATTGCACTTCGAGGTGGTTGAGAGGGTGACAACCTGAAAAAAGACAAATTTACAGAAGTGCTTTGCAAATCCTTCCATGTAAATGTGAGCTAGTGTTGTTGATAAATATGGCAAATAATATGAATTCAGTGCTTATAGAAATAACTTACTTATTATGAATGTTAGAAATTTCCTTTGAAGAGAGACTAGGATAATCCCACTAAACAGTATGCTTGGGAGTGGCTGATATGGGAAAGTTTATGTTTATGTGTGTTTGCACAATTTAAAAAAATGCAGGAGAGAGAGTCACTAAAGAGGCAATGACAATTAAACACCATCCGTGAGCCTTGACTGGAACTAAAAATGGAGGGGGAACAACCCAAAAGGATATTATTGGGACATATTTTTAAAACTAGAATATAAATTATAAACTTTATATCAATGTTAAATTGCTTGTACTTGATAACTGTACTTAAGGTGGTTAACATCTTTGCTCTCAGGAAATGCACCTGGAAGTTCAAGGGGCATGATATATACAACCTACTCTCAGATGTTTAGAAAATAGATAGGTAAATAGATAACCAAATAGCCAGAGAGAGAGAGAGATTGAGAATGTTATGGCAAAAGTGGCAAAATGTTAAAATCTGGGTAGCTGGGGGGGTGGGTATGTTGGCATTCTCGATATGGGTTTCATATTATTTTTGCAAATGTCCTGTAGATTTTAAAGCATTTCAAACTAAAAGATTTAAAAAAAAAAACGACTAGGAGGTTGACAGGCTTGCCTTTTACGTTGCATAACTGGCGGTACGAAAATTAATAAAATGGATTAGAATAGGCTAAAAAATGTTTTCCTTTATTTTTAAAGAAGGTTTAGAGTAAATAAATGTTACATCAAAAATATAGGGGATCCTCATATACCCTAACCCCTCCCCCTCCCACACTTTCCCCCATTAACAGCAACTTTTATTAATGTGGTACATTTGTTACAATTGATGAACAGTTTTGAAATTTTGAAATTTTTCTAAAAATATTGAAATAGACTTGAAAAGCTAAAGATCTACCTCAGCATAAGAACAAATTTGAAAGCAGGTGATGATTGACAGCTACCGGTCTTAGAAGGAAGGACTAAAAAATCTTCATGTTTCCTCTTGCAGACAGGACGACCCTCCCATATACATTTGACTAATGCAATCAATGAATTTAGCAGAGAAGTGTTTAAGAAGAGAGTATTTGAGGATTAGGAGCAGGTTTTAGAAATGAAATGGAGGATAAGCTAACAAATCTATCAGAAATAAGATCAACAACTTAAAATTTAAACCAATCTTGAGCATATATTTGAACTTGGATATGCAGAAATGGTGCACAAGTCCCTGAGGTTCGGTGATACACTCAAAGGATCAACAGCCCTATAGACAGTTAAATTACTCAGAAAGCCGGGGAATTTATCAAACATGAATTTCAAAGTGGATTCTGGCCTCCAGGAAAAAATGGAAGTGCCCATTAATGCACATACAAAATAAATGTTTCCTGCAAGCTCTTCCCACCATTTATTTTTGACCACGAATTGGCTAAAGATTTTTAATTTACATAAAGTGGAACCAAAAGCCCTTTTCCTTTCATAGGAGTAATCTGGACCCAAGTTGTGAAAAACTGTTTACAAATACTAAAAATGTGGCTGTTGGCCTCATTGGTTCCACACAAAGGAATGATTTTCACCACTTCACATCGCTCGGCTCATTCTTTATAAACAAGTCCAATTTGAGAATGTTAGCACCACGGAGTTTTCTCACAAACCCATCATATGAATAAAATTATAGCAACTCTGCTCAAATTTCTTAAGGTATATGGGCTGGAGTATATGGAATGAATACGTAAGTACATGATAGTTCTTAGAAATTTAGACAGTATTTAGATCATAACCTTAATATTTATTTTATTGATCCAAGGAAATGTTAACTTCATCTACTGCCTGACAGATAATTTATCAAAACAAAGGTTTTAAATAACAGAACATTTCATAGCTAAGATGGCTTAGGAAATTAGTCCCTCGCCTTTGGGCCACAGGACCCAAGTCTGAGTTGCCCCCAAAGAGGGGTCAAGCTTTCTTTGTAGGATGAGCAACACAAACTCCAGGGAAGGCAGGAAGCCGGGCAGGCGGGGCTGCCTGGAGGAGAGAAGGGTGCAGAAGGAGGCTTCCCCCCCGCCAGCAGCTCTGCAAGCTCCAGCCTCCACTCCTCACCACTCCCTTGCCCAGGAGAAGTTGGCTTCCCAAAGGATACGGGCTCCTCTTTCAAAGATGGTCCCTCCAGGTTTGGATGGGCCGAGTGTCTGGAAACGAATCCACGGATGCCCAGCGTTCACACACGTGGGTCCTCCATCAGAGGGGCCCACTCTGGCCTTCTCTTCCAAGTCAGGCTTTCCATCGTTTCATGTGTATAATTCCACTGTTTTCTAGAAACAGGGTCCTCCTAATTGGACAGACTCTGCTTTCCCTTTAATCCCATAGCTACTGCTCCATCGCTGACCGGCTGACAGAGCCACAAACTCCATGGGCTCCAAGCATGCAAGCCCACGCCACTCAGGACTCACGGGGCCCAAGGGCAGTGGGCCATCTGACCCAACTCCAAAACTTGCATTGCCCGCTTCTCTTGGTGTTCATTTTCCCTGTCTTTGAAAAGGGGA
>PVKH010019289.1:0-14892 GCA_004027955.1 Chaetophractus vellerosus
GTCACTCTGAGCCTTTATATAGCATCTGACCTAGCCCTGCTTCAGCTATTTTGGGGTGGGAGCTCTTCTTGCCCCTCTTTCCACATGCATGTTCCCCACAGCTCATCTTTGGCATCTTTCCTAACCTTGTGTTCTCTTGGTCCATCATCCCATTGTGCTGGCTGATTCTGCCCACACTCATGACCCTCAGATCAATCATGCCAGGTTGTCTCCCTCCTGAACTCCAGACCTGTGAGTCCCAAGCATTTCTGTGGCTTTTTTGCCTTGATGAACTACAGGTCCTTCAAACTCAAACTCACTGCCATTTCCCCCTAACATGTCCTTGTGCTTGTTCCTCCAGTGCAGATATCTCACCCACCCAGCCCCTCAGCCATCCACATCTCACCTGTAGGATCTGTGGCAGCAGGGCCTCACTGCTCTAGCTCATTGCCATATCCTTAGCTCCTGGCCATAGCAGACAATGAACAGATATTTGTTCAATGAACAAATGAGAGTGTTTTACATCTTTCTTTCTTCTCATCCAACAGACCACCAAGGCCTGCAGGTAAAACTTCCTAAACATTTCTCACAAATGTTCCCATATTTCATTCTCAGACATTTATTTACTTTAGACATTTTGTCATTTTGAAGATGGCCAGTTTCTTGCTCCAATACTCCTATCCCTCCTATATACTCTCCACTGAGGCCAAGCCAACTCCCTAAGAGGAAACCAAGATACTGGTGTTCTCCTGTCTAAAACTGGCTACTGAGGCCCAGTGTCTGCAACATTAGATCCTCCTGCTTGACCTGGAAGGCCCAGATGAGATGGCCCCAGGGCTTCTTGCAGGGTTCTTCCTAAGGTTATCAGTATCTACTCCATACACCCAACAGGTGTTCCCTGAATGTACCAATTGGGACATCTCTTTGTATTTAATTGAAGCTACAAAGGAATACACAGAATGAAGACATTTAGGGTTCTTTTTCCATGCACAGAAGTAGAAAGATGCTCCTCATTAGCAGCATCTGAAATTCTCATGTACTCACCACTCATTGGTAATAACTAAGTCAGGGGGAAAATCCTAGTCAAGTTAACCTAGGAAATGCAGTTTTTATCATCAGTCAATTCAATATAGGCAGGAATACAGAAGAGGGAATTGGTTTCTGCTTTTCAAGTGAATATGGAACATTGGTATAGTTTGAAGATTTAGGTACCCCAGAAAAACATGTTCTTAATCTTAATTCATTCCTATGGGTATAAATACATTGTAAGTAGAACCTTCTGATGAAGTTACTTCAGTTAAGGTGTGATCAACCTCAATAAGGATGGGTCTTTATCCTATAACTGGAATCCTTTATGAAAGAATGAAATTCAGACACACAGAGAAAACTACAGAAAGCAAGAAGCTGAAATCAACAAATCCCAGGGTAGAAGGAGAGACAAGAAGATGCCAACATGTTCCTTGTCAGGTGACTGAGGAGCCAAGGATTATCAGCACCTGGTCTATGGAAAGAAAACATTATCTTGATGATGCCTCAATTTTACTAGCCTCAAAACTGTGAGGAGGGAGCTGGCTGTAGCCTAGTAGGGCACCGGTTCACCACCTGGAAGTCCCCAGGTTTGGTTCCTGGGGGCCTCTCTGAGCAGGCAGACTGCCTTGAGAGGGCAAGCCACCATGGGCAGGGCACAGCCACTGTGGGCAGGGCAGAGCCACCATGGGCAGGGCAAAAAGCTGCTGTGGGCAGGGCAAAACTGCCATGGGCAGGGCAAAGCCACCACGGGCAGGGCAAGTCGCCCACAAACAGAGCAGAGCCGCCCATGAACAGAGCAGAGCTGCCCACAAGCAGGGCAAGCTACCTGCATGGTAAGCTGACTCAGCATGTCACCGCAACAGGGGGAGACAAAAGCAGACACAGAAGAGTGCAAAGATGAACACAGCAAGAACAAGCAGAAGGGGTGGGGGATATGTAACAACAACAACAAAAAAAACTGTGAGGAAATAAATTCCCATTGTTAACTTGACTCATTTCATGGTATTTTCTTTGAGCAACCTAGGATAGTAAAACAGATTTTGATATGAAGCTTGGGATATTGCTTTTGCAAAAACCAAAAATGTGGAAGCAGTTTTGTGGGTATTGGGTTGAGGTTTGAAGAATTGTAGGGTGCTTGACTTAGAAAAATGCTAGATTGCTCTGATGAAACTGTTGATAGAAATATAAGTGCTAAAGGTACTTCCAATGAGGTATTAGATGGAAATGAAAGTGTTATTAGAAACTAGAAGAAAGGCAATCCTTGTTTTAATGAGTCAGAGAACTTGGAAAATTGAGTTCTGATGTTGGATGTAAAGCAAACTTTGAGAGTGATGAACCTGGATATTTAGATGAGGAGATTTCCAAACTATATGTGGAAAATGTAGCCTAGTTTCTCCTTGCAGCTTATATTAAAGTGGAATAGGAAATGGATAAGATGATAACTGAACTCCTGGACACACACACACACAAAACAGAAATTGATGGTTTGGAAAATTCTGAGTTTCCAGAAAGCAAATCCCCAGAAAACAGTACCCCATGTTAAGGTTTAACTGAACATGCATCCTGTCAGCCATAAATGCAAGTCAGGATTAGAAATTCAGTTATCCAGGATGGATCTGTGGAAAATCTTACTATGTAATTCATATGAAGGGAACTACTGCCAGCCTGGAATAGAAGGGACAAAGGAGATAAATTGAAGACACATCAAGGACAGAATAATGGAAGCTGAGCTCTGGACCAAAGACATTTTCTTGGTCCAAGAGAGTGGGCTCATGCATGTGTGTGAAAAGCATGATTATGCCCTCATGTTTGGAGAAGGTAAGCTTTCCATCCCATTGTTCAGGAAGAGTGCTACCACCCCAGTCTTCTCAGAGGGTGTAGCCTATGCCCCAGGGATTACAGAGGGCTTGGCTGCCATACTGATGCTACAAGAGGGTGGTGCCTTCACCCCAGTGTTTGGAGAGTGCATGACTGTTGCACAAGCACTTGGAAAATGTGGGGCTTCTGATCCATCAGACACATAGGTCAAAACATTGTTTAATAGATGACTCAGATCTTAAAATCTAACGGAATATGCCCTGCTGTTTTTCAGAATTGTTTTGGACATGCAACCCCTGTTTTCCTTCCAATTTTCCCCTATGGTAATATTTACACATGCCTGTCTCTCCATTGTATTTCATAAGGGGATAACTTGTTTTCTAAGTTTCACAAATCTGTAGACAGGGGAATTGTGCCCCAGGGCAGATCACACCCATAACCAATTTTTATAAGCCTTTCCATTAAGCATGGTTTCTGTAAGGACTTAAGCCTTCTAGGAGATTGTGATGGAGTAAATATATTTTGCCTATTTTGCTATTAAAAAAACATGTCTTTTGGGTGTCCATATTGTAGAGTGTATTGGATTGAAGTTGTATGTATCCCAGTAAAACATGCTTTTAAGTCTAACCCATTCATGTGGATGTGAAAACATTTTAAGAAGGAACTTTTAATGAGGTTATTTCAGTTAAGGTATGTCCCACCTCAAACTTATTACTGGAGTCCTTTATAAGAGTGTGAAATTCAGACATACAGAGATGAAAGTCCTGGAAGCAAGAAGGTGAAATCAACGAAACTTTGGAAAGAATGGCTAGACTAGAATATTCCATCATGTGACTTGCTATTTGACTGAGGAGTCAACAATCACTGGCAACTGGTCTTCAGGAAGAAAACATCACCTCGATGATCCCTTGATTAGGACATTTTTCCAGCCTCAAAATTGTAATCATATAAATTCCCATTGTTTCATTTGACCCAGATTATACATGCTGACAACAATAGAAAGAGAATTTGATAAAAATATATCAAGTAAAATCCCAACTATATGGAAATTTATGACAAAGTTTTAAATAATATATGTATCAAAGGAAAAATAGCAAGGAAAATGAGAAAATATTTTGAATTGAATGATTAAAACCTGCATCATATCAAACTCTGTGGGAAACAGACAAAGAAGTGTTTGGTGAGAAATTTATAACTTTAAATAATATTAGAATTAAATATGTATTAGAAGAGAGATTGGAAAGATTTAAAATCAGTAATCTAAGTTTCTAATTTAAGAAGGAAAAAAGCAAATAAAATTAAATGTAAAGAAAGAAGGAAATAACAAAGGCAAGAGCAGATATCAATGCAATAAAAAACAGCAGAGAATATAAACAAATTTAAAAGTTGATCAACTGGAAAGATTAGCAATTTGATAAGGGCCCAAAAGGACTACTAAAAAATTAAAAGGGAAAAAAACCCATAAATTACCATTAAAAGAAAGAAAAAAATATAAAAAATCATAATAAGGTAATATTATGAATATAAGGTATATTATATTAATATAATGTATATTATTATTTCCTTAAAATCATAATAAAGAAAAAGAAAAAATTATAAGGTAATATTATGAATATCTTTATGCCAATAGATTTGAAAAGATAGATGAAATACATAGTCCTTGAAAAACAGAATTTACCAAAACCAACCAAAAATATATCAATAGAATCTAAATCATCAATAAGGATGTAAGAAATTGAGTTTGTGGTAAAAATAATGTTCATTTAGATGGATACACTGGGGAATTTATGCAACTATCTGATGAAGAAATAATATTACTGATGCAGAACTCAGAGAACAGAGGAGAAATCCTTTCCAACTCAGTTTATGATACCAGCAAAAATAGGGAATACCTTAAAAGACATGGGAAGAAAATATTTAAACACATGTTTTAGTTTGATAAAAGTTTCTGAACACAATATACCAGAAATGGGTTGGCTTTTAAAATGGGGATCTATTAATCTATAAGCTTACAGTTATGAGGCTGAGAAAAATTTCCAAATCAATGCATCAGGCAATGCTCTATCCCTGAAGACTTGTTGCCAGAAATCCTGCACTCTTCTGCCAAATGGAAAAGCATTTTGTTGGCATCTCACTTCTCATCCAGATCTCATTGCTTTCAGCTTCCTGGTTTGCTTGGCTTCCTCTCTCAGTTTCCATGGGTTTCTCTCTGTCTCTGTGGATTTTCTCTCCATATCCATCCCATTTATTATGAATTCTAGTAAGAAGATTACTACTGACGTAATCTAACCAAAATGAAGGTCTCACCTACAATATTTACACTCACAAAAATGGATTAGCTCTAAGAAATGATCTTTTTTTTAAGGGTACATAAATGTATCAAACTACCACAACACAGATACATATATTCTCACCAAAATACTACCCCAAAATTCCAACAATACTTAGAAAGTATAGTTCATCATGGTCATAAGGGTTTTACATAAGAAATGCAAGATTGGCTTAATGTAAAAATATGTTAATGTAATTCAATATATTAACATATAAAAGAAAGGAAAACCAAGATAATTTAATTTCAATAGATATAAAAGAGCCCTTGGCAAAATTCAACATCCATTCAAGAAATAACTTAAGGTCACTTCCTCAAGCTGATGAAGTGCATCTATGAAAAGACCATTTAATGGTGAAATGTTTCCCTCTGTAATTAGGAAAGAGTTAAGTGTGGAATACAAAAATCACACATTTTATTCAGTTTTGTGCTGGAGATCCTAGCCAGTGCAGCAAATCATTAAAAATAATTAAAAGAATAAAAATTGGATTATAAGAATAAAAATCTCTGTATTTGCTGACATGATTATTTATGTAAAAATTCTATATTATCCTCAAAAATAAGTACTAGGAATAATAAGTTAGTTTAGTAATGTTCCAGGATACAATGTCATGCAAAAATTAATCATATTTCTACATATAAGCAGGAAAATAATTGAAAAAAAACTAAAAATCCATTTAAAGTACCTTCAAAAATAACATACCAAGAAATAAATTTTAAAAAGGATTTGATAACTTAAGCTGGGCAAAAATCTGACTAAAAAAACTGAATAAAAAATCAAAGAAGAACCCTGAAAAACTGTAAGCAACAGAGAGAAATTGATTATCAGAGTAAATTCATCAGTATAGTCCAATGCCTAATCAACAGCAAAAAATTTCAAGTAATTCTAGGAAACAGGAAGAGATGGCCTAGCCAAAGTAACAAAACAAATATTCTGATAACATACAGGATTTAAGACAGCTAGTCAATGATAATCACACTTCTAAATCAAATCAAACAGTTGAAAGAAAATATGAATAAAGAGGTAAAGGATATTAAGAAGACACTGAATGAGCATAGACATTACAACCCAAACAGGATAAATCCAAATAGGCATACACTGAGACACCTGACATTTAGTATGACAAATCCCAGAGATAGGGAGGATTCTGAAAGCAGCAAGAGGAAAGCAATGAATCACATATAAGGGAACCTCAATAAGATTAAGTGCCAAACTGTAATCAGAAACAATGGAGGCAAGAAAAAAGTGGTATCATGTATGTAAGATACTGAAAGATAAAACTGCCAGCCAAGAATTCTTTATCTAGAAAAACTGTCCTTCAAAAAGGAGAGTGAATTGAAAATCATCACAGACAATCAAAACCAGAGAGAATATGTTACCAAAAGACCAGTGTTCAAAGAGATACTAAAGGGAGTGCTGCAGACTGAAAGGAAAAACAAGAGTGAGAGAATTGGAGAAAAGTGTAGATGTGAAGATTATTAGGAAGAGCCTAAACATTAAAAAGACAATTGTAAGATATATCAATATAAAGTCAAAGGACAAAATGGATGAAGTAAGTTATGCCTTTACAGTAATAACATTGAACATTAAAACATTGACTTCTCCAATCAAAAGACATAGACTGATAGTTGGTTAAAAATATGAATTATCTTTATGCTATCTACAAGAGACTCACCTTAGAAGTAAAAGTGAAATTGAAATTGAAAGTTTAGAAAAATATATTCCATGGAAATAGTAACCAAAAAAGATCTGAAGAAACAATACTAATATCAGAAAAAGTACATTTTAAATACAAAACTGTTTTAAGGGATGAAGAAGGTCATTATATACTATTAAAAGGGTCAATTCATCAAGAATAAATAACTATAATAAATATTTATACAACTAAACTTGGTGCTCAAGACACATGAATCAACACTGGCAAAATTGAAGGAAAAAATAGATGTCTATTCAATAAAAGTTGGAGATTCTCAGTATTGGACCAGAATATCTGGGCAGAGAAAAATAAAGAAACAGAGTGCTTGAATATATGACAAATGAACTAGACTTGGGCTTTTTTTTTTTTTTAGAGAATTACATCATCAAACAACCAGATATACATTCTTTACAAGTGCTCATGGATCCTTCTCCAAGATAGACCATATGTTGGGTCACAAGACAGGTGTCAATAAATTGGAAAATATTGGAATTATATAAAACACTTTCTCTGATCATAACAGAATGAAGCTGGAAATCAATAACAGATGGAAAAAAGAAAGAAAAATTTTATAAAATATGGAGCTTAAACAGCATACTCTTAAAAATCCATTGGACAAGTAAGAAATTGCAAGAGAATTCAGCAAATATCTTGAGATGAATGAAAATGAGACACCATATCTATGGGACACAACAAAGGCAGTGCTGAGAAGATAATTCATAGTCTTCAATGTTTACATTTCAAAAAAGAAAGAGATAAAATTGAAGTCCTAACTCCACACCTGGAGGAATGAAAAAAAGATCAGAAAACTAATCCTAAACAAAGTGAAAGGTAGAAATAATAATTATCATAGCAGATATAAATGAAATTGAGAACAAAAAATAGAATCAAAATACACCAAAAGTTGTTTCTTTGAGAAAATCACCATTGACAAACCCTTAGCGCAATTGATAAAGAACAACAGAAAGAAGATAGAATCAAATAAAGTCATAAATGAGAGGGGGGAAATTACCACTTACCCTGCAGAAGTAAGAAAGATCATAAGAGGATACTATGAACAACTATCTGTCAAAAACTAGACAATGTAGATGAATCGGACAAATTCCTAGAAACACACCAACAACTTATACTGACCCTGGATGAAATAGAAGACCTCAACAAAACAATCACAAGGATGGAGCTTGAAAAAGTCATAAAAAACCTCCCAAAGTTAAAAATCCCAGGATCGATTGCTTCAAAGGTGAATTCCACCCATCATTCAAAGATGATCTAAGACCAATCTTGCCAAGCTATTCCAAAATATTGAACAGCAAAGAACACTACCAAACTCATCCTATGAAGCCAATGCCACAGTAATTCAGGGTTTCTTAACCTTTTTAATTCCACAGACCATTTTGTCAGTCAGATGAAAATCACAGACCCCTTAATAAGTCCGCACTATACTGTGTATTATTTAGTAAATATATCACATCTACACCAACATGTCCCCAAAGAATAATGTTTTTGTGAATTTCAATTCAAGCTCATGGTGCCCTTGTGAAGAACCCCTGCCTTAATACCCAAACCAGGTAAAGATAGAATATAAAAAAAGAAAATTACTGAACAATAACTCTAATGAATATACATGCAAAAATCCTCAACCAAATACTTGCAAACCGAATCCAAAAGTATATTGAAAGAATTATACAGCACAATCAAGTGGGTTTTATGTCATGTGTACAAGGGATTTTCAACACAAGAAAATCAATTAGTGTAATGAACCATATTAATAAACTGAAGAAGAAAAATCACGATCCTCTCGATTGAAGCAAAAAAGGCAGTTGACAAAATACAGCATCATTTCTTGATGAAAACACTTCAAAATATAGAAACAGAAGGACGCTTTCTCAATAAAGTCAGTGCACATATGAAAATCTTACAGTTAGTGTTGTACTCAATGGTGAAAGACTGAAAGCTTTCCTGCTGAGATCCAGAACAAGAAAAGGATGCCCATTGTCATCAATGTTATTTAACATTGTGCTAGAAGTTCTAGAGAAATTAGCATAGATAAAGAAATAAAAGACACCCAAAAGGAAAGTAAGAAATAAAACTTTCACTATTTGCTGATGACATGACCCTATATCTAGAAAATCCCAAAAAATCCACAACAAAACTACTAAAAGTAATAGACAAGTTCAGCAAATTGGTGGGATACAAGATTAATATGCAAAAATCAATAGTGTTTCTATACACTACTGATGTGAAATCTGAAGGGGAAAGCAGAAAAAAATCAATTTATTATAGGTTTTAAAAAGTCAAATACTTAGGAATAAACTTGACCGTGGACATCAAGGACCTGTATTCACAAAAATACAAAACACTGCTAACAAAACAAGAGAAGACAAATAAATGTAAGGACATTCCATTTTCATGTACTGGAAGACTAAATTTCATTAAGATGCCAATTATACACAAACTGATTTAATGATTTGACACAATACCAATAAAAATCTCAACAGCCTTCAAATTTATTTGGAAGGGCAAGGGGCATGCAATATCCAAAAATGTCTCAAAAAATGTCAGTACCCTCATTTCCTGACTTTAAAGCATATTACTTAGCTACATTGGTAAAAACAGCATGGTACTGTCATAAAGATAGATTGACCAATGGAACTGAACCAAGAACTCAGAAATAGATCTTAACATCTATAGTCAAGTGATTTTTTACAGGGCCATCAAGACCACCTAACTGGGTCAGAACAGTCTATTCAAAAAAACAGTACTGGGAAATTGAGTAGCTATATCCAAAAGAAAAAAAGAGGATCCCTATCTCACAACTTATACAAAAATTAACTAAAAATGGATCAAGGACCTAAATATAAAAGCTACAACCATAAAATTTCTAGGAATAAATGTAGGAAAACCTCTTCAATATCTTGTGGTATGCTGTAATTTTTAAAACCTTACACTCAAAGTATAAGCAACAAAAGAAAAAATAGATAAATGGGACCTTCTCCAAATTAAACACTTTTTTCATCAAAAGGCATTGCCAGGAAGCTGCCGTGGGCAGGGCAAAGTCGCTGTGGGCAGGGCAAGTCCCCGCAAGCAGAGCAAGCCACCTGTGAGCAGGCAAGGCTGCCGGTGAGCAGGCAAGGCCGCTGCATGGTGAGCTGACTTGGTGGGTCTCCACAATGGTGTGTGTGTGGGGGGAGACAAGCAGACATGGAAGAACGCAAAGATGAACACAGCAAGAACAAGCAGAAAGGGGGAGGATATATAATAATAATTAAAAAAAGACATTGCCAGGAAATTTAAAAGTCAGCCTACTCAATGGGAGAAAATATTTGGAAAACATATATACCATAAGGGTTTGATATACACGTTACATAAATTGAACATACAACTCAAAGATAAAAAGCCGAGCAATGCAATTAAAAAATAGGCAAAAGACTAGAATAGACATTTCTTCAAAGACAAAATACAAATGGCCAAAAAGCAAATGAACAGAATGGTTAACATCACTAGCTACTAGAGAAATGCAGATCAAAATTATGATAATATAACATTTCACACCTCATAGAATGGCCATTATTAAAAATAACAGAAATCTAAATGTGCTGAAGAGGTTGTGGAGAAACTGGAACACTCTTTCACTGTTGGCAATGTAGAATGATGCAGCCTCTGTGGAAGACAGTTTGGCAATACTTCAAGAAGCTGACTATACAACTGCCATATGATCCATTATCCCCATTATTAGAAATATATTCAGAAGACCTGAAAGTAAGGACGCGAACTAACCTTTGCACACCAATATTTATTAGCAGCATTATTCACAATTTCTAAAATATGAAACCAGCTCAAGTGTCCATCAGCTTATAAATGACAGCACAATGTGGTATATATACACAATGGAATACTATTCAGCTGTTAGAAAAAATGAAATCGGGATGCACATGACAACATGGATGAAACTTGAGGATATTATGTTGAGTGAAATGGGCCAGACACAAAAGGACAAGTATTATATGGCCTCACTAATATAAACTAAATATGATAAGCAATATATAAACTAAATACTCTAGAGGTAAACTCTAGAGTATAGGTTAATAGTAAATAGAAGGTGGGCAGAGATTGGAAGATGATGCTTAATGTATGTAACATTATTAATGGAGGTTAATTGTAAAAGTGTGGGAATGAATAGAGTTGAGAGTAACACATTCAAATGGTATAACTAACACTGCTGATTTATTATTGTGATTGTGGCTGAAAGGGGTAGTCTATGGAAGTGAATGTTATTGAAAGGAAACTTGAGAATGATCTAGCAAATGTATAACTGATTTCAGTGGTGGAGGAAATTATGGTTAATAGTGTAAGTATAAGAAGGCTCTTCTTTTACAAGTGCTAAGAATATGGTGATACATGGGAAAATTACAACTAATGTAACTTAAGGAAGATAGTTAACGATAATGTTGTAATATTTTGTAGAAAAGACAAGAAGATATTTTTTCAATACAAATGACAACAATAGGGAGTTAAAGGAGGTCTGGTATTTTTCCTTTTGGATTAATGAAAACATTCTAAAGTTGACTGAGGTAATGACAACAGAACTCTGTGATGAAAATGAGAGCCACTGAGTGCACATTTAGAATGGATTGTACAAAGCATGGAACTGTATAAAACATGGAATCCCATGTGTATTATGGACTGTGGATAACTGGAAAAATATGAGAATGTTTTCTCCAAAATGATAACAAATATATACTACTAATATAGGGTATTAATAATTGGGTGTGGGGGCCGGCTCAATAGCCCAGTGGATAGGGCACCGGCATACCACATGGGAGGCCCCGGGTTCAATTCCCCGGGACCTCTCCTAGCGGGCAGACCACCTTGAGAATGGCAAGCCGCCATGGGCGGGCCGGAGCTGCCGTGGGCAGGGCAAGAAGCTGCCACGGACATGGCAAGAGCCACCACGGGCAGGGCAGGTCGCCCACGGATAGAGCACAGCCAGCCACCCACGAACTGAAAGCCGGCCGTGAACGGACGCAGAGACCGCCCACAAGCGGGGAAAGCCGCACCTGCGCAGTGACCACTCTCGGTGCGTCACCGCAGTAGGGGGAAGGGGAGATATGTAATAAAATAAATAAATCTTTAAAAAAATAATAATAATTGGGTGTGTTGGGGGAAAATACACCAAATGTCAGATATGTGCTAGAGTCAGTAGTAATATGTGGGCAATGCTCTTTCACAGTTTGTAACAAATGTTCCACAAATGTAAGGTGATGGTGGTGGGGAGATGTATGGGAGCCCTGTATGAAGATATGCATGTTTGTTTTGTAAATTCATACATTTTATTATACATTTATTGTTTATGTGTGTGCATATATGAATGATAATTCAATACATTTTTTTAAAAACTACAATACATTGTTGAAAGAAATTAAATAGGAGTTAAATGAATATATGCACTACTTTCATGAATTGGAAGACTGAATATTATTAAGATGTCAATTCTCCCTCAATTCATCTTTTGATGTACCACAATATAATACCAGCAGACTTTTTAAAACACGGAATTTAAAAAGCTGATTCTAAAATTGATGTGGAAACACAAAGAACTTATAATAGACCAAAAAAGGTCCTTATAAGAAGAACAAATTTGGAGAAACTACACTATCTGTTCTCAGGGCTACATGATCAAAACTGCAGTATTCACAACAATCTCACTTTTACAAAAGGATAGCAAATCAATCAACAGAAGAGATAAATGTCAACAATTGACCAATACATATATATTGCATATATATTCCAAGGAATTTATTTGATGAGTGAACCAAAAAATTCAGTGGTCAAAGGAATGACATTTTTAATAGATTTGTGGGAGAAACTGAATAAGCATATGGAAAAAAAGTAAATGTTAACACCAACCTCACACCATACAAAAATATTAATTCAAGATTAGGCAAAGACCTGAAGAGAAAAGTTAAAATTAAAGTAAGCACAAGAGAGTTATTTATTCTTTGCCCTCTGGGACTTGGAAAAATTTCTTACATAGTCACAAAAAGCACTGACAATAAAAGATTCATTGATAAATCAAACTTCATAAAATTTAAACCTCTGCTCATCAAAAGACACTCAAACATGGATAAGTGACATATTGAGAGGAATTATTCCCAAAACTTATAGGTGATGAAGAACTTGTATACAGACTACATAAAACTCTCCTACAACTGAAAAGTAAAAGTCAAATTACTCAATACAAAAAGGTTGAATGACTAAACAAATGCCACACAAAACAGGATATGTGGATGGCCAATAAGCACACAAAAAAAGTTCTCAAGATCATCAATTATCAGGGAGATTCAGAAGAGTTACCAGTTAAGAATTCTGTATGTGGCAAAACTGTCTTTCAAAATGAGGGAGGAATTAAGACATCCCCACATAAATGAAATCTGAGGGATGTTGTTGCCACTAGACTGGTCCTGCAAGAAATGCTAAAGGGAGCTTTGCAGATGGAAATGAAAGAACACTAGACAACTGACTGAAGCTACATGAAGTAATAAAGATGTCCAGTAAAGATAATGACATAGGTAAATATAAATACCAGTACTATTGTATTTTTGATCTATAACTCCACTTTTTACTTTCTACTGGATCTAAAAGGCAAATGAATAAAATCTAATGATAAATAAATGATTTTGGATGTATAATATGTAGTTTTTGACAAGAATTATATAAAGGTAGGGGTATAGTGGGTTTTTATATATACTATTGAAGTTGTTAAATTGGCACTGAAGTAAATGAGACTGTTATAGATTTAGAATGTTTGTTAAATTTAAGGCCATCATAACTACAAAGAAAATGTCAGAGAATATGCAAACTCGTAGAGACAGAAAGTCCAGTTCAGGACACCAGGGTGGGAGGCATGCGCAATGGGAAGTTAAGCAAAATTAGTGTAGGGTTTCTGTTTGGGTGAAAGGCAAGTTCAGTAATGGATGGTGGTGAGAGTGCTGGGGTATTGTTAATGGGACGGATTCCACTGAATGCTTGGGAGGGGTTGAGATTGGAATATATTTGTCTGCACAATTAAAAAAGAAAGAAAGAGAAACTAAAGAGGTAATGACAATGAAATGCAATACATGGAACTGGAAAGGATCTAAGGATAGAGGAGAAAAGACTAAAGGACATTATTGGGACATAAGAAAAAAATAGAATATTGTAAGCTTTATATCAAAATTAAATTTCTTGAACTTGATAACTGAACTCAAGTGATTACATAAAGTGAATATACTTGTTCTTAGGAAATGTGCATGGGAGTATCCTGTGTTCCAAGGTCTATTATGTGTGCGACCTGCTTTTAAATGTTCAGAAGATGGATGCATGGATGATAGAATGATATTGCAAAGGTGGCAAAATGTCAAAGCTAGTGGATCTGGGTATCTGGAGAGGTGGGGGTGTGCTGGAGTTTTCTGCATGGGCTTTGTATTACTTTTCTGAATGTCATGTAAGTTTGAAATTATCTCAAAATAGAAAGTTAAAAAATCCATAGAACTTTACAACACAAAGAGTGAACCCTAATGTAAACTATGGACTTTAGTTAATAGTAATATGTCAATATTGATTCATCAATTGTGAAAAATGTACCACATTAATGGCAGATGTTAATAAAAGGGAAAGTTTGTATGGTGAACAGGATAGAGCAGGTACGTGGGAATATTCTCTACTTTCTGCACTGGTATCCTGTAACCAAAAACTGCTCTAAAATATAAAGTCGTGAAAAAAGTTATACAACAATAACAAAACCCAATAAATCAATAGTCATTCTATCATGATCCTTGTACACTGGCCTCAGCAAAGGATACTGTGACTCCTCTCCCTGTGACCCCAGAGGTACATATTTTTATCCCTCATTTCAGATCCAGGAGCTACACCCATGGGAAATACGTCCTGTGCCCCCCCTCCCCCAACACCCTAACAAAGACGGCCCTGGGTCCACCCAGAGCGGAGGGTTCCTTCCTTCTGTGCGTTCAGGCCGCTTCTGCCTTGGGAAGACAGGGTGAG
>PVKH010019290.1:0-14891 GCA_004027955.1 Chaetophractus vellerosus
TTATGGTTAGGGTTAGTATTAGGTTTAAGATTAGCTTTCGGGTTAGGGTTATTGTTGGTTTATCATTAGGTTTAGGTTTGGAGTTAAGGTTAGGTTTAGGTTTATGGGTAGTGATAGGAATATGTTTCGGTTTAGTGTTACGGTTATCATAGGGTTAGCATTAGAGTTAGCATTAAGGTAAGGTTCATCATTAGGGTAAGGGTAAGGGTTAGGATTAGGTTTATGGTTAGGGTTAGGGTTAGGTTTATGATTAGGGTTAGTGTTAATCTTAGGGTTATGGGTTATGGGTTATGTTAGGGTTAGGGTTAGGGTTAGGTTTAGTTTTAGGGCTAGGTTTAGGTATAGTGATAGTGATAGGGTTAGTCTTACTTCTAGTGAAATGGTTAGGGTAAGGGTTAGGTTTATGGATAAAGTTAGGGTTAGTGTTAAGTTTTGGGTTAGGGTTAGCATTAGGGATAACGTTAGGGTTAGGTTTAGGGATAGAGATCAGGTAAGTTGTAGGGTTAGGGCCAGGGTTAGGTTTAGGTTTAGGGTTATGTTTTTGGTTTAGCATTAGTCTTCATGTTAGGAGTAGGGTTAGGATTAATTTTAGGGTCATTGTTAGGGTTAGGCTTAAGCTTAGGCTTAGGGCCAGTGTTAGGCTTAGGTTTAGGTTATTGTTATTAGTATTTAATGGGTTAGGGTTTGGTTTAGTGATAGGTTAAACTTTAGAGTTTGGGATATGGTTAGGATTAGGGATAGAATAGGTTTAGGTTTAGGTTAGGGTTCAGGAAATGGATATGTCTAGGGATAGGTTTAGAGTTAGCAATAGTGTTAGGGTTACAGTTAGGGTTAGGTTTAAGCTTATGTTTAATTTTAGGGATAGTGACAGGTATAGGGTTAGTATTATGGTTAGGGTTAGGGTTAGTGTGATGTTTAGGGTTATCATTATGGTTAAGTTAGTTTTAGGGATAAAGTCAGTGTTAAAGAATGGGTTAGGTTTAGGGTAAGATTTAAGGTTAGGGATAGTAAAAGGGTTATTTTAGTGTTAGTGTTAGGGTTAGGGATAGTGTTAGGGATATGGATAATGTTACTGTTAGCATTGGTTTTAGGTTTAGGTTTAGGGATTGAGATAGTGTTTGGGTTAGGCTTAGGGTTAGGTTTAGTGTAAGGGTTAGGGGAAGGGTTAGGGTTAGGGCTTGGGTTATGGTTATGGTTAGGGTTATGTTTAGGTTTACAGATGGGATAGGGTTATGGTTAGGTTTAGGGTTAAGGTTAGGGTTAGTGTTAGGTTTATGGATAGCATTAAGATTAGGGTTACAGTTAGCTTTATGGTTAGTGTTAAGGTTAGGTTTCAGGTTAGGGTTAGGGTTAGGCTTAGGCTTAGGGATAGGGATAGTGTTAGGCTTAGTGTTAGGGTTAGGGATAGGGATATTATTAGGGTTAAGTTTAGGGTTAGGTATAGGGTTTGGGTTAGTGTTAGTGTTAGGTTTCGGGTTAAGGATAGGTTGAATGTTAGATTTAGGGGTTGGGATAGAGATAGAGTTAGGGTTAGAGTTAGTGTTATGGTCTGGATTAGTGTTAAGGTTGAGCTGGTGTTTGGGTTAGCATTAAGGTTAAAGATAGGGATGGGGATAGATTTAGGTTTACGGTTACGATTAGCGTTACATTTAGATTTAGGGTTAGGGTTAGGATTAGGAATAGGATTAGCATTAAGTTTAATGTTATGGTTAGGGTTAATGATAGGGATTGGGTTATGGTTAGGATTAGGGAAAGAAATAGTGCCAGTGTTAGTTTTATGGTAATGGTTAGTGTTATGGTTATGGTTAGTGTTAGGATTAGGGTTAGGTTTAGGTTTAGGGTTACAGTTGGGTGTTAGGGTTAGTGTTAGGTTAGACTTAGGGTTAGATTTACATTTAGTGATAGCGGTAGGTTTAGGCCTAGGGTTGGTGTTAGGTTTAAGGATAGGGATAGCATAACGGTGAGGGTTAGTGTTGGGTTTAGGATTAGGGATAGGGTTAGGGTTAGGGTTAGGGTTAGGGTTAGTTTTATGGGTTAGATGGAGCATTAGGGTTAGTTTTATGGTTAGCTTTACAGGTAGTGGTAGGTTTAGGGTTTGGGTTAGGGTTAGGGTTAGGGTTAGAGATAGGGATAGGGTTAGGGATAGGACTAGCATTAGGGTTATGGTTATGGTTAGGGTTAGGGTTTGGTTATGTATAGCCTTAGGTTTAGGGTTAGGTTTAGGGTTAGGTTGGGTTTAGGGATAGCAATATGGTTGGGTTAGGTTAGGTTTCGTGATAGGGTTAGTGTTACAGAGAAGCTTAGGATTAGGGCTCTGGATAGGGATAGACTAATGGTTAGGGTTAGAGTTAAGTATAGGGTTATCATTATCAGGTTTTGTTTAGAGTTAGGGTAGGGCTTAGGTTTAGTGATAGTGATAGGGTTAGTGTTAGGGTTGGGGTGAGTTTAAGGGATAGGGATAGATTTAGGTTTAGGGTCAAGGTTAGGTTTAGGTTTAGGTTAGGTTTTGAGTTAGGGTTAGGTGTAGAGATAGGGTTGGGGTTTATGGTTAGGATAATGGTAGTGATAGGTTTAGGGTTAGCATTAGGGTTAGCATAAGGCATAACTTTACAGTTAGTGTTAGAGTCGGACTTAGGATTAGGTATAGGGTTAATGGTAGGTTTAGGGTAAGGTTTAGGGTTAGGTTTAAGTTTAGGGTTAGTGAAAAGTTTAGTGTTAGGGTTAGGGATAGTGTTAGGGTAAGGGTTAGGGTTAGGGTTATGGCCAGCATTAGGGTTAAGGTTATGGTAGGGTTAACAGTAGGTTTAGAGTTAGTGTTATGGTTAGTGTTAGGTTTAGGGGTCAGGGATAGATTTTTGGTTAGGTTTAGGTTTATGGTTAGGGATATGGTTAGGGTTAGGTTTAAGGTTATGTTTAGGGTTAGGTTCAGGGTTAGGGTTACTAATAAGGTTAGGAATAGGTTTTGGTTTAGGTTTAGGTTTAGGGTTAGTGTTAGGTTTAGTGTTAGAGTTAGGGTAGGTTTAGATTATAGGGATATTCATAAGGGTAGGATTAGGGTTTGTGTAAGTGTTAGGGTTAGGGTTAGGGTTAGGTTTAGTAATAGGGTTTGCATGAGGGTTAGAGTTAAGGTTAGGGTTAGGATTACTGATAAGGATAGGGTTTGGGTTAGGGTTAGGGTTAGGGATAGGGATAGGTTTAGGGTTAGGGTGAGGGTGAGGTTTAGGTTAAAGTTAGAGTCACTCTTAGTGTTCAGTTTAGATTTAGGTATAGCAGTAGGGTTAGTGTTAGTGTTAGTTTTAGGTTTAGGGTTAGGTTAGGGTTTGGGTTTGGGTTTGGGTTAATGTTAGCATTAGTGTTAGCACTAAGGAGAGGAATAGGTTCAAGGTTTAGGTTAATGTTAGAGTTAGGGTTAATGTTAGGGCTTGGATTATGGTTAGGTTTAGGGACTGATAGGGTTGTTGTTTGTGTTAGGTTTAAGGTTAGTGTTAGCATTAGGGCTAGGGTTAGGTTTAGTGTTAGGGTTTGGTGTTAGTTTTAGTGTTAGGGTTAGGGTTAGGGTTAGGTTTACACTTAGGGATAATGATAGGTTTAGGCTTAGGGTTAAGATTAGCATTAGGGACAGCATTAGGGGTAGGGTTACAGTTATCTTTACATTTGGTGGTAGAGTTATGGGCTGGGTTAAGGTTAAGGTTAGTTTTAAGGTAGTGTTAGAGTTATGATTAGTGTTAGGGTTATGTTTATGGTTAGGGGTAGGGTATGGTTAGCATTAGGGTTAGGGTTAGTTTTAGTGTTAGGGTTAGTGTTCTGGAGAGGTATAGTGTTAGGATAAGGCTAATGGTTAGGGATAGAGAAAGGGGTAGCTTTAATGTTAGGGTTGGTGTTAGGGATAGTGTCAGGGATATGGATAAAGTTGCTGTTATAGTTAGGTTTAGGTTTAGGTTTAGGGATTTCTATAGGGTTCAGGTTAGGCTTAGGGTTAGGTTTAGCGTAAGGCTTAGGGTCTGGGTTAGGGTTAGGGTTAGATTTAGAGTTAAGTTTAGGGTTAGGGATAGGGATATCATTAGATTTAGTGGTAGGGAAGTGTAAGGGTTAGGGTTAGGTTTAGGGTTAGGGTTATGGTTAGGGATTGTTTGGGTTAGGGTTAGGTTTAGGTTTATATTCAGGGAAGAGGATAGGTTTATAGTTATGCTTAATGTTAGGGTTAGGGTTAGGGTTAGGGATATATTTAGGGTTAGAGTTAGAATTAGGATTAGGGTTAGGTTTAGCATTAGGGTCTGGGTTAGGTTTAGGGTTAGGTTTAGGGATATCATTAGGTTTAGTGTTAGGGTTAGGGAGAGAGTTAGGTTTAGGGTTGCGGTTAGGTTTAGGGTTAGGTACAGGGATAAGTTTAGGTTTAGAGATAGGGTTAGGTTTACAGTTAGGGATAGGTTTAGGTTTAGGTTTTGGTTTAGGGATAGGGTGAGGTTTAGGATTTGGTTTAGGGGTAGCATTAGTATTAGGGTTACACTTAGGTTTACAGTTATTGATAGGATTAGGGTTAGGATTAGTGAGAGGGATACGTTTAGGGTTAGGGTTAAGTTTAGGTATACGCTTAAGGTTAGTGTTAATGTTAGGTTTAGGGATAGGGATATGTTGAGGTTTGGGTTAGGTTTTGTGATCAGGATAGAATTATGGTTAGAGTTTGGATTATGGTTTGGGTTAGTGTTAGGGTTGATTTGGTGTTTGGGTAAGTATTATGTTAGGGATTGGATGGGGATAGGTTTAGGGTTAGTGTTAGGATTAGGGTTAGCATTAGGATTAGGGTAAGGGTTAGGGTTACGTTTGGGGTAAAGTTAGGGTTACGGATAGGGTTAGGGTTAAGATAGGGTTAGTTTAGGTTTAGTGTTAGGGTAGGTTTTTGGTTAGGAATAGGTTTAGGGTTATGCTCATGGTTAAGGTTCCTGTTAGGGCTGGTGATATGGTTAGGGTTTGGGTTAGGTTTATGGTTAAGTTTAGGTTTAGGGATAGCAATAGGTTTAAGTTTAGAGTTAGGTTTAGGTTAAGGTTCAAGGATAGGGATCAGGTTAAGGTTATGGTTAGGCTTTGGATTAGGGTTAGGTTTAGGATTAGGCTTAGGTTTAGGTTTAGGGATAGTGAGAGGGTTAGGGTCAGGTTTAACAATAGGGATGGCCTTTGTTTATGGTTATGGTTATCTTTAGGGTTAGTGTTAGGTTTAGGGTTAAGGTTAGGGTTAGGGCTAGGTATAGTGATAGGTTTAGGGTTAGGGATAGGGTTAGGACTAGTTTAAGTTTATGGTTAGGAACATGGTTAGGGTTAGGTTTAGGTTTAGGTACAGGATTTGGGTTAGGGTTAGTTTTAGGGATAGCATTAGGATATTGGTTGCATTTTGCTTTATGTTTAGTGTTAGGGTTAGGTTTATGTTTAGGGTTAGTTTAGGCTTAGAGATGTGGATAGTGTTAGGGTTAGGGTTAGGGATAGAGATGGGGATATTGTTAGTGTTAAGTTTATTGTTAGGTATAGGGTTATGGTTAGGGTTAGTGTTAGGCTTAGGGTTAGGGATAGGGTGAGTGTTAGGGTTAAGGGTAGGGATATGGATAGAGTTAGGGTTAGAGTTATGTCATGGTTAGGGTTAGTGTTAGGTGTTACGGCTAGGGAGAGGAATAGGTTTAGGTTTAAAGGTAACATTAGAGTTAGGGTTAATGTTAGGTTTTGGGTTATGGTTAGGATTAGGGACTGTAATAGGGACTGTGTTAGTGTTAGTGTTAAGCTTAGTGTTAGCATTAGGGTTAGGGTTAGGTTTTGGTTTAGGAATGGATGTTAGGGTTAGTGTTAGAGTTAGGGTTAGGGATAGGTTTACATTTAGGGATAGTGATAGGCTTAGCCTTAGGGTTAGGGTTAGCATTAGGGAAAATGTTAGGGACAAGGTTACAGTAAGCTTTCCTATTAGTGAAAGGGTTAGGGTTTGGGTTAGGGTTAGGGTTAGGTTTAGGGATAGCAATAGTGTTAGTGTTTGCATTAGGTTTGTGGTTTGGTTAGGGTTATGGTTAGGGTTAGGGATAAGGGTAGGGTTAAGTTTAAGGTTAGAGTTAAGGTCAGGGTTAGGTTTGGGTTAACATTAGGTTTAGTGTTAGGCTTAGGAATAGTGTTAGTTTTAGGTTAGGGTTAGGGTTCAGTTTGGCATTAGGGTTAGTGTTAAGGCTAGGGTTAGGAATAGATTCAGGGTTAAGGTTAACATTAGGGTTAGGGTTAATATTAGGGATTGGGGTTATGGTTAGGATTAGGGCCCGGAATAGGTTCAGTGTTATTGTTAGGGATATGGTTAGTGTTAGCCTTCAGGTTAGGGTTAGGTTTAGATTTAGGGTTGGGTGTTAGGTTTAGTGTTAGGGTTAGGTTTACATTTAGTAATATTGATAGGGTTAGGCTTAGGTTTAGGGTAAGGATTAGGGATAGGGATAGCATTAGTTTTAGGGTTAGTTTTGGGGTTAGGATTAGGGATAAGGTTAGGGTTAGGGTAAGGAAGAGCTTTAGGGTTAGGGTTACAGTTAGCTTTATTGTTAGTTGTAGGTTTAGGGTTTGGGCTAGAATTAGGGTTAGGGTTAGGGATAGTGATAGGGTTAGGGTTAGTGATAGGGTTATGGTTAGGTTTAGGTTTAGAGTTAGGGATATGGATAGGTTAAGGGTTAGGTTTGGTGTTAATGTTAGGTTTAAGTTTAGGGTTAGCGTTAAGGATAGTGTTAGGTTTAGGGTTAGGCTTTGGTTTAGGAATAATGATAGGGTTAGATTTAGGGATAGGTTCAGGATCAGTGTTAAGTTTAGGGTCAGGGTCAGGGTTAGCATTAGGTTTAATATTAGGGTACTGTTTGGGTTAGGTTTAAGGTCATGATTAGGATTAGGCCTATGCTTAGGGTAAGAACCAGTGTTAGGTTAGGGTTAGCTTAATGTTAGTATTAATTTTGGGGTTAGGTTCACAGTTTAGATTAGGGTTAAGATTAGTGTTAGAGTTAGGGTTAGGTTTAGGTATAGTGTTAGGTTAAGGGTTAGGTTTAGGGTTAGGTTAGGTTTAGGGATAGTGATATGGTAGGATTAGGTTAGGTTTATGGATAGGGATAGCATTAGTGTTAGGGTGAGGTTTAAGATTAGATTTAGGGATAGGAATAATTTGGGGTTAGCTTTAGGTTTAGGTTTATGGATAGGGATAGGGTTATGGTTAGGTTTAGAGTTAAATATAGGGTTAACATTTTCTGGTTACCTTTAGGGTTAGGTTAGGGTTTAGGTTTAGAGATAGCGATAGGGTTAGGGTTAGGGTTGGGGTTAGGATTATGGATAGGGATATATTTAGGTTTAGGTTTAGGTTTAGGGTTAGGGTTAGGTTAGGTTTAGGGTTAGGGTTAGGTTTAGGTTTACCATTAGGGATATCTCAAGGCATACCTTTACAGTTAGGGTTGGAGTAAGATTTAGGATTAGGGATAGGGTTAGCTATAGCTGTAGGGTAAGATTTAGGGTTAAATTTAGGTTTAGGGTTAATGTTAGGAATAGTGTTAGGGTAAGGCTTAGGTTTAGGGTTATGGTGAACATTAGGTTAAGGGTTAGGGTTAGAGTTAACAATAGATTTAGAGTTAGGGATAGGGTTAGGGTTAGGGTTAGGGTTTGTGTTAGGTTTAGGCTCACAATTAGGGATAAGTATATGGTTAGTTTTAGGGTTAAGTTTAGGGTTATTTTTAGGGTTAGGGTAAGGGATTGGGTTAGGGGTAGGTTTGGTTTAGGTTTAGGGTTAGGCTTAGTGTTAGGTTTAGTGTTATGATTAGGGTTAGGTTTAGATTTAGGGTTAGCCATTGGGTTAGGATTAGGTTTTGTATTAGGGTTAGGGTTAGGGTTAGGATTAGGTTTAGAGTTAGGCTTAGGGCTAGGTTTAGGTTTAGGGATATCAATAGGGTTAGTGTTAGGATTAGGGATAGGTTTAGGGTTAAGTTTAGATTTAGGGTTAGTGTTAGGGTAAGGGTTAGGTTAGTTTTAGGGTTATGGTTAGGTTTAGGGTTAGGTTTTGGTTTTGGGTTAGAGTTATGGGTAGGTTTAGGGTTACGGTTTTGGATAGGGATAGGTTTAGGGTTATGGTTAGAGTTAGGGTAACTGTTAGGGATGGTGATGTGGTTAGGGTTAGGGTTAGGGTTAGTATTACAGTTAGGTTTAGGGTTAGGGATAGTGATATGTTTAAGGCTAGGGTTAGGCTTAGTGTTAAGGTTAAGGCTAGGGGTAGAGATATTGTTAGGGTTTGGGTTAGCTTTAGGTTTAGGGATAGTGAGAGGGTTAGAGTCAGGTTTAGCATTAGGAGTAGCCTTAGGTTAGGGTTAAGGTTATCTTTAGATTTAGCATTAGGGTTAGGGTTAATGTTAGGCTTATGGTTAGGATTACAGATTGGGATAGTGTTAGGATTTGGGTTAGAGTTAGGGATAGAATTAGGCACAGGGATAGTGTTAAGATTAGCATTAGGGATATGGTTAGTTTTAGGGTTAGGATTAGTTTTAAGGAGAAGGATAGGATTAGGATTAGGTTTAGGGTTAGGGATAGGGAAAGGGTTAGCTTTAGAGTTAGGTTAAGGGTTTGGGATAGTGTTAGGGATGTGGATAGCATTACTGTTAGGGTTAGTTTTAGGTTTAGGTTTAGGGATTGCGATAGGGTTTGCATTAGGCTTAGGCTAGGTTCATAGTTAGGGTTAAGGTAAGGGTTAGGGATAGGTTTAGGGTTAGGGTTATGGTTAGGTTTATCATTAGGTTCTGGATTAGGGTTAGGGTTAGGTTTAGGGTTAGGTTTAGGTTTAGGGATAGGGATATCATTAGGTTTAGTGATAGGGTTTGGGTTAGTGTTAGGGCTAGTATTAGGCATAAGGATACATTTTGGATTAGTGTTTGCATTAGCGATAGGTTTAGGGTAAGTTTACGGTTTGGGTTGGGGTTAGGGTTAGGGTTATGTATGGGGATAGGTTAGGGTTAGAGATAGGGTTAGGATTAGGGTTAGGTTTATGGTTAGGAATACGGTTAGGGTTAGATTTAGGGTTAGCTATAGGGTTTGGGTTAGGGTTAATTTTTGGAATAGCGTTAGGATATCAGTTGCATTTTGCTTTAGGGTTAGTGTTAGGTTTAGGTTTAGGGTTAGGGTTAATCTTAGACTTCGGTATAGGGATAATGTTAGTGTTAGGTTTAGGGATTGGGATAGGGAAACTGTTAGCATTACCATTAAGGTTAGGATTAGGGTTAGAGTTTGATTTCGGTTAAGGGTTATTAATAGCATTAGGTTTGGTTTAGGGTTAAGGTTCAGGTTAGTGTTAGGGTTAGTGTTAGGGCTAGGGAGAGGAATAGGTTTAGGGTTAATGTTAACATTGGGGTTAGGGTTAATGTTAGGTTTTGGGTTATGGTTAGGATTAGGGACCAAAATAGGGACAGTGGTTAAGGTTAGTGTTAGCTTTAGGGTAAGGGTTAGGTTTAGGTTTAGAGATGGGTGTTATGGTTAGTGTTAATGTTAGGGTTAGTATTAGGTTTACATTTAGAGATAGCAATAGGGTTAAGCTTAAGTTTAGGTTTAGCATTATGTATAGCTTTAGGAATAGGGTTACCGTTCCCTCTAAGGTTAGTGATAGAGTTGGGGTTTGGTTTAGGGTTATGGTTAGGTTTAGGGATAGCAGTAGGGTTAGGGATTGCCTTAGGTTTATGGTTTGGGTTAGGGTTAGGTTTAGGGATAAGGATAGGTTTAAGTTTAAGGTTAGAGATAAGGTCAGGTTTAGCTTTAAAGTTAGCATTAAGGATAGGGTTAGGGTTAGGTTTAGGCTTAGGTTTAAGGACAGCAATAGGTTTATATTTAGGGATAGGGTCAGGGTTAGGGTTAGGTTTAGTGTTAGGTTAAACATTAGGGTTAAGGTTAAGGTTAGGGTGAGGTTTGGGCTTAGGTTTAGGGACAGCGATAGGGATAGGGTTAGGGTTATGTTTAGGGACATGTTTAGAATTAGGGTTAGGGTTAGTTTTAGTGTTAGGGTTAGTGTTAAGGGGAGGCATAGGGTTAGGGTAAGGTTTAGGGTTAGGGATAGGGAAAGGATTAGCTTTAAAGTTAGAGTTAGGTTTAGGAAAATGTTAGGGATATGGATAGTATTAATGTTAGTGTTAGGTTTAGGTTTAGGCTTAGGCTTAGGCATTGCTATAGGTTTTGGGTTAGGCTTAGGGTTAGATTTAGCGTAAGGGTTAGGTTAAGGGTTAGTTTTAATGTTAGGTTTAGGTTTACAGATAGTGTTTGTGTTAGATTAGGTTTAGGGTTATATTCAGGGATAAGGATAGGGTTATAGTGTGGGTTGAGGTTAGATTTCAGGATAGGGATAAGGATATATTTAGGGCTAGGGTTAGAGTTAGGGTTAGAGTTAGGTTTATCACTGGGGTCTGGGCTAGGGTTAGGGTTAGGTTTAGGGTTAGGAATAAGGATATCATCAGGTTTAGTGTTAGAGTTTGGTTTAGGTTAGAGTTAGGATTAGGCATAAGTATAGCATTAAGATTAGTGTTAGGGTTAGCTTTAGTTTTAGGTTTAAGTTTCTGGTTTGGGTTGCAGGTAGGGTTATGGTTAGTTGTGGGTATAGGGTTATAGTTAGGGATAGTTTAGGGTTAGGGTTAATTTTAGGATTAAGGTTAGGCTTAAGCTTAAGGATAGGGGTATTGCTAGTGTTAGGGTTAGGGTTAGGGAAAGAGATACTGTTAGGGTTTGGGTTAGGGTTAGGGATAGGACTAGCATTAGGTTTAGGTGTAGGTTTAAGGTTAGCATTAGGGTTAGGATTAGTGTTAGGCTTAGGGTTTGTGTTAGGGTTTGTTTTAAGGTTAAGGATAGGGGTAGGGTTAATGTTAAATTTAGGGTTAGGGTTAGGGTTAGGGACAAAATTAATGTTAGGGTTAGGGTTAATGTTAGGTTGAGATTTATATTTAGGATTAGAGCTAAGAATAGTGTTAGTGTTAGGCTTAGTTTTATGGTTAGGTTTAGGGATTTCATTAGGGTTAAGGTCAGGGTTAGGGTTAGGATTATTGACAGGGATTCAGTTTGGATGAGGGTTGGGTTAGGGATAGGGATATTGTATGGATAGGGTTAGGGTTAGGGTTAGCGTTAGGATTAGGTATAGGGATAGTTTTAGAGTTAGGGCTAGGGTTAGGGATAGGGATAGTGATAGAGTTATGGTTAGGTTAGGTTTCTGGTTAGCTTTAGGTATAGCTTTGAGGTAAGGAATAGAAATAGGTTTAGGGTTAAGGTTAACATTAGCATTCGGGTCTAATGGGAGTGTTCGGGTTAGGTTTAGGGATAGAGATAGAGGTTAATGTTAGGGTTATGGATATGGTTAGAGTTAGGGTTAGGGTTAGTATTAGAATTATTGTTAGGGTTAGGCTTATGATTAGGTTTAGGTTTAGGTTTAGGGTTAGAGTAGGGATAGGGATAAGGTTAGGGTTAGGTTAGGTTTAGGATTTGGCTTAGGGTTAGGGTTATGGTTAGGTTAAGGGTTAGGTTAATTTTAGTGATAGCGATAGGTTTAGTATTATGGTTAGTGTTTTGATTAGGGTTAGGGTTTGGGATATGGATAGTGTTGGGATTAGCATTAAGTTTAAGGTTAGGTTTAGGGTTAGCATTATGGATAGGGTTAGGGTTAGGTTTAAGTTTAGTTTTAGGGATAGTGATAGGATTAGTTTTAGGGTTAAATTCAGGGTTACCTTTAGGTTTGGTATGTTAAGGTTTAGCATTAGTTTAAGTGTTATGGTCAGAGTTAGGATTAGATTTAGCATCATGGTTAGGGTAAGGCCTAAGCTTAGGGTTAGGGACAGTGTTAGCATTAGCTTTGCTTATTTTAGTAGTAATTATTGGCTTGGGGTGAGTGTTAAGGTTAGGTTTTGTTAAACATTAAGGTTAAGGGTACAGTTAGGATTTGGGATAAGAATAGGTTTATGGTTATATTTAGGGTTAGGGTTATGGTTAGGGTTAGGTTTAAAGTTATATTTAGGTTTAGGGAGAGCAACAGGGATAGGGTTAGGGTTAGGGTTTGGGATATGTTTAGGGTTAGGTTTAAGTTTAGTTTTAGGGTTAGGGTTAGCATTAGGGTTAGAGTTAGGGTTAGGGTAAGGGATAGGAATAGTGTTAAGTTAGGGCTATTGTTAGGGTTAGCATTAGGATTAGGCTTAGAGAAGGATTCTGTTTTGGTAAGGGTCAGGGTTAGGGACAGGGATAGGGTTAGAGTTAGTGTTTGCATTTGGTTTAGCAATTGGGTTAGGGTTAGGATTAAGGATATGTTTTGGTTTAGGCTTGGGTTATGCTTAGCATTAGGTTTAGGGTTAGTGTTAGGGTTAGGTTTAGATTTACAGGTAGCTGTATTTTTAGTATTAGGGTTTGTGTTAGGGTTAGAATTATGTTTAGGTTTAGGAATAAGGATAGTGTTAAGGTTAGGGTTATGGATAGGGTTAGGGTTAGGATTTGGGATAGGGATAGTGTTAGGGTTAAGGTTAGCTTTAGGGTTAGGTATAGAGTTTGGCTTAGGGTTAGGGTTAGGGATACGGGTAGGGTGAGTTTAGTGTTAGGTTAGGGTTAAAGATATGGTGAGGTTTAGTGTTAGGTTTAGTGTTAGGGTTAGAGTTAGTGTTTAGGTTAAGGATAGGTTATGTTTACATTTAAGGTTAGCATTCAGGTTAAGACTAGTGTTAGTGTTAGGGTTACCATTAGCTTAATTTTAGTGTTTGTTTTAGGGTTACCATTATTTTTAGGGTTATGGTTAGGTTTAGGGTAAGGGTTAGGGTTCGGATTAATGATATGGTTAGTGTCAGGGTTAGTGCTACAGTTAGAGAAAAGGATATGGTTATGTTTAGTTTTAGGTTTAGATTTAGGTTTAGGTTTAGGTTTAGGTTTAGGGAAAGGTTGAGGTTTAAGTTTAGGTGTAATGATACAGATAGAGGTAGGGTTAGAGTTAGTGTTATGGTTTGGGTTATGATTGGGTTTAGTGATAGGGTTAAGTTTAAGTTTAGGGTAAGAGTTAAGGTTAGGGAAAGGGGTAGGGTGAGGGTTAGTGTTAGGGTTTGGGTTAAGGATAACATTAGGTTTAGGTTTACTATTAGGATTAGGGTTAAGTTGGAGTTGGTGTTCAGGTTAGTGATAGGTTTAGGTTGAGTGTTAGTCTTAGAGTTAGGGGTTAGGGTTAGGGTTAGGGTTAGTTTATCATTAGTCCTTGGGTTAAGGACAGGGTTAGGTTTAGGGTTAGCATTAGGTTTACGTTTTGGTTTGCATAATGTTTTTGTTAGGGTTAGAATTATGTTTACTTTTAAGTGCATGGTTAGTGATTGGCCTAGGCTTATGTTTAGGTTAGGGTTAGGGTCAGTGTTAGGGTTAGGTTTAAGTTTATGGTTAGGGTTATGGATAGAATTAAGTTAGGGACAGTGTTAGGCTTCAGCGGTAGGTTATGGATAGGATTATGGATAGCATTATTGTTAAGGATAGGGATAGAGTTATGGTAAGTATTATGGAAAGGGATAGGGTTAAGGTTAGGTTTAGGTTTAGTGTTAGGGTTAGGATTAGGGTTAGGTTTAGGGTTGAAGTTAAGGTTACTGTTAGCATTATGTTTAGGATTATGGTTAGGATTAGGGATAGGAATAGGGTTAGTGTTAGTTTAGAGTTAAGGTCAGTGTTAGCTTTAGTGTTAGGGTAAGGGTTACAATCAGAAAGAAGGATAGATTTGGTTTGTGTTAGGGTTGGCATTAAGGATAGGGATAGGTTTAGGCTTAGGATTAGGTTTTAGGGTTAGGGTTAGGGTTTGGTTTAGAGTTTGGGTTAGGGATAGGTTTAGATTTAGTGATAGCGATTTGGTTAGGGTTAGACTTAGGCTTCTGGATAGGGATAGAGTTACATTTAAGGTTAGGTTTATGGATATGGATAGGGCTAGGGTTAGCATTAGGTTCAGAGTTAGGGATATGATGAGGGTTAGGGATAGTTTTAAGGCTACAGATAGCATTAATATTAGGGTTACAATAATCTTAAAGTTTAGTGTTAGGGTTATGGTTAGGATTAGGTTTAGGATTAGGGATAGGGATGGTGTTAGGGTTAGGGTTAGGGTTGGATTAAGGTTACATTTAGGGATAGGGATAGTGTTAGGGTTAGGGTTATGGTTAGGTTTAGGTTTAGGGATAGTGATAAGGTTAGGGTTATGGTTAGGTTTAGGTTTAGGGTTAGGGTTAGGGTTATGATTAGGTATAGGAATAGATTTAGGGTTAGTGTTAGGTTTTAGAGGTAGGGATAGGGTTAGGTTTAGTGATAGGTTTAGCCTTAGGGTTAGGGTTAGATTTAGGTTTAAAGTCAGCATTCGGTTTAGGGCAAGGGTTACATTTATGTTTAGGGTTAGATTAGATTTAGGGTTAGGTTTAGATTTAACTATAGGTTTAGGGTTAGGGTTAGGGATACAGATTAGGATAGGTTTAGGGTTAGGTTTCAGGTTATGGTTAATGTTAGCATTAGGCTTAGGGTTAGCATTAGGTTTAGGGTTAGGGATAGGGATAGGGTTAGTGATAGAAATTGGATTAGGATTAGGGTTTGAGGTAAGGTAAGGAGTAAGTAAAGGCATATAGTTAGGGTTAGGTTTAGGATAAGGAATAGGGATATGGTTAGGTTTAAAGTTAAATTTAGAGTTAAGGTTAATGTTAGGGCTATGGTAAACTTTAGGTTTAGGATTATGGTTGGGAATAGGGATGGGAATAGGGTTATTGTTAGTGTTAACATTATGGTTAGAAATAGGTTAGGGTAAGGTTTAGATAGGTTTAAGGATAGGGATTGGGTTTGGATTAGGGTTAGGGTTAGGGATAGGGATGGGGTTAGGGTTAGGGTAAGAGTTAGTTTTAGAATTAGGG
>PVKH010019291.1:0-14892 GCA_004027955.1 Chaetophractus vellerosus
TAGCACCACTCATACCTATAGTTTACTATTCTATGCCCTGTGTTATCACTGGTTTCCTTGTCTGTCCACCCACACCCACTTTCATCAGGCATTTCATAAGAACTGAGACATATCCAGTGCCAGAAGCACAGTTGGTGCTTGTTAAATATTGGTTGCACATGTAAATATAAATGCTAGTTTCTTTTCCCATTTAGGTTCCTTCCCTTAGGAGTGCTTAAGATCCCAGCTTTAGGGAGTCAGTCCTTTGTGTTTTATTTCCAAGACTTTGAACGTTGTGTTTCCCAATAAAAAATGCAGCTACCATCTCTCTGTTCTGAATCCTTTTCTCACTTGTCCAATTCTCCCTCCCCTCTCCACCTGCAGGAGACTGGCTGTCTGTCTGCTCTGTGGTTTCAGCCCTTATCAAGTTGGAATACCCCACCTGGCCCCTTCTCAATCACCCCAGGCCCTGCTGGTCAGAAGTGAGGAAAGGTTCTCTGCAAGCTCCGTGCAGAGCGACTGACAAAGCACGGCCAGCAGGCAGAGGGCCGGGACCTAGTCCCAACAGTGGGCCCTGTTACAGGCTGAGCTGTAGCTCCCCAAAAGATATGTTGAAATCCTAAGCTCCAGTACCTGTGCGACCTCATTTGGAAGAAGGGTTGTTGCAGTGGAATTAGTTAAGATAAAATCAGACTAGGGAGGGTGGGCCCTTAATCCAATAGGACTAGTGTCTTTATAAAAAGGGGAGAAAATACAGACAGACACGAGGAAAGAATGCCATGTGAGCACTGGGGCAGAGACTGATGTGCTGCAAGCCGAGGAACACCGATTGTCAGCAATCCACCAGAAGCTGGGAAGAGGCGAGGAGTAGTCCGCGCCTACTGCCTTCCGAGGGAGCAGGGCCCCGCTGACACTTTGAGACAATGGATTTCTGTTGCTTGACGCCACCCAGTTGGTGGTACTTTGTTATAGCACACCTAGGAAACGAATATAGGCCCTTAGCCAAGCCTCGGTTTCCTTGTCTGTAAAGTGCCCTGCTCTCCCTGCCAAGTCTATGGGATCCAGGGCTAGAATACATGGGAAACTGCTTTGAAAACTGGGGAGTTACTGTACAAAGGTTTCAAGACAAAATTGCACTTAACCTTTAAGGATGCTATTTGAATTTGTCACTGCTCAAATGACTTAGACCAACTTTCTATCAGGATCACTCTTATATAATTGGAAACTGAGCAGCAGAGCACCAGTTCCTCAGTACCAGTTCCTCAGTACCAGTTCCTCAGTACCACCTCTCATTAGCCCGCTGCCTGGGGCCATCCACCCAAAGGCCTGTAGACATCTCAACTTCCTCCCAGAGAAGACATGCCCAGACACACTTGGCTGAATATCCGGGGTTAGCCTTCTGCATCACTAACTATTCTCCCCAGAGCCCTTACCTTTCTTTGTGCGTGGACCTCTTTCTAATCCAGCCAATCCAAGTCTCTTTTTTGAGCACGCTATGGACAGCAGCTGAAAGCAAGTAAGCTCAAATCAATCAAGTCAATTAATGGATAGTAATTACTGTCCAAGGTTTGGGGGAGAAAAGGTTTGAGTGAAGCTTTTGACTGAAACCAGGTTGAGAGGTTATCTGTGGATTTCACTTAACCCAGTTATCTATCTTCCCTTTCTCTCTCACCACGGAGAACTGAGAATTTTTAGTTCACTAAATGTATCCTTTGGACTTGGATTGCCTTGAGCATTTTCCATTAAAAATTGTGGCTTTTCTGGGACCCCTCCTTATCAGATGGGACAGTCCTGAGAAAGAGGCCCTTCTTTCAAGCACTTGTGAAAATTGGTCCTCTAGGGAATTCCTTGTGTTTTGTGCTCAAAGAGACAACATTTTTATATTTGATGCTTTTGTTTTCTTATGAGCTTCTTGCACATAGCATGTTTGATGAATGAACAAACGGTTTTTTCCTCCTAAATAGGTCAGTGTGGCTCTTGTAGCACAATGGATAGTGCCTTGGACTTCTAAATATATCAGTCACAAGTCTCCTCAAAATACAAGGTCTGTGTCTTCTGGTTCGAAGATTAGCTTCCTGTCACACCTAGTCTAAGCTCAGCCTTCAGAAAGCCTTCATTTCTCAGGTCAGGCACACTGGATGGATTTGCTCACTCAGCTGCAGCCCCCTCAGTCTGGAGACCCTAAGGCCCAAAAGCCCACCTAGCATACCCTAAAGTCACCCCAACCCGACTTATTAGTACATAGAGGTCATCCTTCAACCACCTCCAAATGCTGCTCTGTTGCCCTGGCACATAGGTATCCTTGGCAGTGGACAGAGAAAGAGGGAAACTGAGGCAGAGAGAAGCTCTTTTTTGCCTTCCTCCATGTAGTAAGTGAGCAGCAGAGGCTAAAAATAGAATTCCTCTTTGCTATAAGAATTGGCCAATCCTTCTTTGCAAACAGCTTCCAGCTGCTCCATCTTCTGCCCCAGCCCTGGCCCAGGAATTCCAGCCCTGGACTTTACCACATAAATTCCCTGCAGCCTCAGGGAGCATAGGGCATTCCCTGGAAGCTGGAAACACTAAGCTATCGTTACTCTGTGGGACAGATCAGAGTTGTATTAAGAATTTTGCCAATTGAAGAGCATGTGAATGATCAACTTTCATACAATTGCACTCACTGACTTATTAATCCATTATTTAAGTGTTCCATAATTCAAATACTTCCTTGCTTTGTAAGTGGTAAGAATTTCCAGTTAAAGACAATCATTTAATTCCAGCACCCACTATATTCCAAATGAGCTCTGTAATGAAATTCCTAGTTAAAGAGAACTGAAAAAAACCTTCAATGGATAAAGTAAAATGTCCTTAATTACGATGTTGTGTCCTCAATAAACAGAAGCAGAAATATTGATGCACACACATGAGAAATCAAATATATATGTACCCATCTATAAATGTCATCTTTTCATAGACTTTTCCATGTCAAAGCTTCACACTCAAGCTACATGCCAAAGTTGTGACTCTCCTCATTTTTTTAAAGCAGGTGGGTGGGACAGAAAAGGGACAAAGCAAGACAACTTTATTGGTATAAACTTGCCTCATGAAAATGATGATATTGATCAAATTTATAGGGCTTGATTCTAAAGGGAATTGTTTTAGCTATTTCCAAACGAGAAAGTATAATTTTTTTTAAAAGGCACATAAGATGTAATGTTAACATCTAAAGGGCTAACTTTTGCAAATTGTCAACCCTGCTTTCCCTCACGTGAAAGCAGTTAGGCTGGTCTACAAACCTACAGGAGTGATTTAGAGGAATCCCTGGGTCCTGTGCCTTACAGCGTCTGACAGACTCTATAAAGCTACACGTGCCTTTGTATGTTTCTGGTACCTAATATAAGAGGGAATAAAATCAGCTAGGAATGGGAAGGAAAGAAACTTCCTTTTTTTCTGTATTTATTTTTTAAAATTTTACTGTTTTCCCCTGAGGGTACAGAATCACTAGTGTGTTAATTAAGTTCACAACTGCACACACACAAGTCAGGAAATACCAAAAAAAAAAAAAAAAAAAAAAAAACCACTTCAAAACTGGGTTTCCAGGGTTGCCCATGGCATGTAATAAAGTTGTACACTGCCCTGCCTCTCAAGCATTCCAAATTCTGAATGTGCCAAAGAAATCATTTCTTAATTATAATCCATTTTCCCCAATTCTCCTCTGCCTACCCCCTCTGCCCTTCCCAAGACATTCTAGATCTCTGTACATTTCAGTGCATTACTTTTTTAAGTCTTGGAACTAGATTTCTGTGTTTTATTCTTCAATCAGGGAGAAAGGAATTTAGCACAAACATTCCAAAGGAAATTCTAGTAGGGTGATGAAACTAAGTGTGGAAATTTTTATCTCAAAGGGGACACAGGTTTGGGAAAGTTCTTATTAAGCAGGATTTTCCATAGACTAAAACTGAACTCCTGTCACTGCTACTGTAAGTATAATAGGAGTAGCATTTTTAAATGTCCTTTGTACATCTATGTGTTTATTGTTCCAAATGAATCCTGGAAATGGAATCTGGATGTCTTTGGGGCACTTGCTACTTGAAGGTTGGCACAAAACAGATCACACAGTGCCAATGATTACTCTTCTTCCCTATAAAAGAAAATCACCTTCCAGGTGTGTCCTGGTGAAAACTCTAGAAGGCCCAAAAGCAGATACAGAAGAATAATGCATTCATAGCTTGTAGCTGAAGCTCAGACACATAATTTCTAGTGGCCTGTACTTTCCTCCTCTCAGTTCTTGGAATTGAGGGAGAGTTGTGGCTTCCATTTGCAAAAATAAGGAACCTTAACCTATCAGTGGCTTCCCTGAACAGCCATAGAAAATCTTGGGCCATCAGGCCACACCCAAAGATAAGAGCAAAACCAAACCTGATCATCCCGACTCTGAGAAACCTATTAAACTTATTCAGACAATTGTTTGGCTCGAGAGTTTCTTTAGAAACTTGGCCTCGCGTCACATAGGAGAGACAGCACATCTCCTCAGAACATGTGATATTCTGTTTTTGGCTGAGAAAGCTGTACCCTACATCACACAGCTCTGCAGCAGGACCTCTTTCTACTTAAACACTCTCGCTTCCCACATGAGCTGCCATATGTCTTACCCTTCATAAGAAGTTGGGTGTGAATCCATTTTTATTTTAGCAAGGACTCCAATTCTGTTCATCATTAACCTTCCCCCTTTGTCTCATCCCTCATCTCTTGCCAAGTGACTTTTCAAGTACTCACTGAACTTATTTTTAAAGGACAAAGCATCCTTACATTCCCTCTGTGAAGAGATGCCACGAGGACTGAAGAAAATGGCTGGAGGAATTTTTTGTTTAATGAGGGATTTGTGGAAAGGCGTTCACAGTTTAGTTAATGTCTTTCACTAAAGGAATCCATTAAAGAAAGAGTGAAAATTACTCAAGTGGTCTCTAAGTAGAAACACCAGTGCAATCATTCTCAAGCTTTAGTCTCCTTGGGGAATCCTGGGGAACTTGTTGAAAATGCAGGATCCTCGGCCCCATCCTTATAGAACCTGACTCGGTAATTCTTGAGGCCCAGGAATCTATATTTCTGAATGCTCGCCAGGTAATTCTGATGCACATGGTCCCTAGACCACACTTTGAAAACCACTGACCCAGTGGATGTTTATCCACATCACAAGGATAATTTGTGGCCCTGGCTGGGGAAAGCTTGGATTCAGGATATTGGAATGTTAAGAGGTCAGGGACCAAGGGTTTGGGCTGAGACCCTGAGAGGTCAAAGGTTGTCTGTCCACTTCTTTTCTGAGTCTAACGAGTAGCTTGGGCTTTCTTGTTTTAAGGAGTTCCAAACTCACCCATTAGCACAATAAAGAGCAGCCTGTTCAAATTCCTTCTGTGAATCTTTCCCGGGTTCCTTAGGAGCAAAAGGCCTGTGTTCTCCCAGAACTGGCTTTGCTCTTCATATAGCTGTGAGTCTCCTTCCATTCAATTATTCAGTACTCGGCCTATAAAAAGCAGTTTTCTTGTTCTGAATCACATTTTTAATGTGCATCATAACTAATCTGGACTTTGAAAACCAAAATGGGGTGCACATGTGACCCGAATGCAGTTTTTTCTCAATGCCTATAGCTCTTAATATTTAATTTTGCTTAACGACCTAAGACATGGATCCACAAGGCTTACTCTTTCTGCCCTATTCAATTCACACACAAAGTAGAATTCACATAACCTGGCTTTAACTTTTTTTCATATAAATAATTAATTCTACATTTAAAAACACGTTAAGATGTTTTATTTCTTAATCAGCTAATTTGACCTGGAAACAAAGATGCCTTTTATTCACATTTTCTTTGAGTCCGTGTTACTGTAGTAAAAGTTCCCGACAAGATTTGGCCTTCACTCACAAGTTTTGCTGCTGCCAATTAGTTCCCAGAGTCGCTATTTCACAAAAATGCTTCTCACTTTTAAAAAATGTAATTGAATGTCTGTTCATCACAGAGTTTCTTGTGTTCAAGCCCAGGGTGTTAAACATTTTTCGGGTTGACTTGGGTCAGCTTTGAAAATTTTCAGACAGTGAAACTTGAGAAGGCACTGCATGCTGTAAGTGTGTCCCTCACATCCTCTTAGGTATTAAGTGGATATTTAAAATGGAGTTGTTATACCTCTAGACTGACTTAAAGTGAGCCGTAGAGTTTACAAGACTATTAATTAAACGAGAGGATTGCATGGGATGCACATGTATTTTCATAATCATTCACATTGGCCCAGAGTTGCCCTTCAATTTTCAGGCTAATTAAAGTAACACATTGAACTGCAAATTGTAGGTGGCTGCATTTCTGCATAGATGCTAACAATGATGAAAGTGGAATGGTAGATTTTTCTTTTTTCAAGGAAGGGAAAGGAGTGGGAGAAGAAAGAATTCGCCTGAGTGAACCTGACTCCTTTCCATTCATGGCTATCCCCATTTATCCCACTCCTGGATCAAGTTTTTAATTTAACAAGACCGCTTTGGGGCCGAGGGGGGGGGACAGCTTTCAACCCCATCTGTTTGGGGCCAGAGTGTGCCCCACCTGGTGGTGCAATTGATTCTTGAATTAACTGGGCTTTATTTCGGTACAATAGAGCGATTGTTTAGTTGCTTTTAAGCACTAGGATTCTTGGAATCTGATGGGCAAAAATAAATAAATAAATCAGACTGCAACGTGCAGCTCTTTGGGCTGCTAATTGCATTTGACCCATTATCCTCCACAGCTCTGGTTCAAATGGCTCACTTGGAGTTTGAAATGTAAATGGAAGGGCTGCTTTCACAGGTCATCTTACTACTACGGAAAGTCCGTCCCTGGAGCACTTTCCGAGGCCTGGAAAAGAGAAGAACCAGATATGAGCAATTATCCCAGGGATTGTGCAGTGGCTGGTATTTGGGGCTGGCAGGCACAGCCACAGGTTCCTTCCCCTGCAGCTTCACCAGTGCGGGGAGCCGGGGATGGAGCGAGTCAGGTTGCCCTAGAGAATGGCAGCACAGGTGTCAAATGTCCATGCATTTGTCTGTCCATCACACCCTGGAAAGTAGTAGCTGAGGGGCTTCTCCCCTCCTACCTCCCACACCCCACCCTTAAAAAAGGATGTTTCATTGGCACAGAGTTACCAACTCTTTCCTACGGGTCTCCAGCTTTATCCTCAAATTAGTGGCTATGCCTCGCCGACCTTAAAGCCTCATTGAAAAGAACACAGGGTTTATAAAGATCCTCTCTTTCTCTGCAAAGAAATGTTCCTCCACTCCTGAGAGGCTCTTCCAAAAGAAATAGCCTGGGCTGCTACCCAGCCTCGGTCTAACCCAAGGATAGGAGTGTCCTCCTTCTGTAACACTTGCTCTCCTGAGGCAGTGCAGCCCTCTAACCACAGCTGGCTCCCGGGGGAGCTGGGAGGGATGGACCTAAGTTTATTTAACAGTGACTTTAAAGACAGGGCCAGGCCAGGAGGCGACTGCAGCAAACTAGAGAGCAGGTGCCCATCAGGAGTGGGAAGCCAATACTCTGCTCCACCCAACTGCTGGATCTTAGCCCAGATCTTCCAAAAATCAATATCTTGATTTTTAAATTATTAGCCACTAATTCCATTTTTTAAATAAAGATTTTTATTAAACACTGTAAATGGCATTCAGTAAAAAAAACAAAAACAGGGCCAGGGCCAGTGTTTATACGGCATGGAGCTGGGCCCTGAGTGGAGAGGAGGAAGGATGGAGAACATGGGTGGGGGAAAGTGTGATTTCCAAGTCAGGTGGCTTTGGGGGCTCAGAAGCAAACTGCAGCTGTGAGAGGGAGTTAGATATAGGCCCCAGCTCTCTTGGCTGGAGAGAAAGCAAGACTTGGAAGAGCAGGAGATGGGGGACTTAAAGGGAGCAAGGCCACTGACAGCATGGAGCCACCTGTGCAGGGACAGGCCAGAGAGAGCCAAGAAGTCGGCAGGGTGCCCAGGTCCTCGGTAACACTGGGAGCTGCACCTCAAGCACAGTATAGAGTGGCTTTAGGGTGTTACTTCTGGAGCTTGACTGCCCCAGTTCAAATCCCAGCTTTGCTACTTACTCCCTGCGTGATCCTGGCCAAGTTACAGAGCTCTTCTGCCTCAGATTACAAAATGGTAAAATGGAAACAGTAATAAACAGTAACTATACAACAGGGTTGTTGTGGCAGATTCAACGTGAATGTCTGCTGTGTAGTAAGTGTTTAATAAATCCCAGGTAGTCTATCATTAGGACCCGGGTCAAGTCCCGTCTCCTCGTTTCCTGAGTTGGGTTCAGAAGGTCAGTTTCAGGTCTCCCAAAGAGGACCACGAGTCCAAGCTTCGATCAGCGCAGTGCTCTAGGGAGGCAGGCCTGGCTGCTGGCAGGCTGAGTTTCTGATTTTACAGAGTTCACCTTCCAGTGGAGGAGACTGAGGCAAAGGGGATGGTGTCTTATGGTCCTGGAAGTGCCACTTGACCGTCCTTAGATCCAGTCTTTCAAAACTCCCCACATTGCCCCTCTGAGGTTCCTGCCCCAGTGGCTGTGCCAAGGAGACAATGCCTTGGTCCTCCAGATCAGGCTGGGGTGGGTTCCCAGCCCACCACCATGCTTTGACCTTTCCCCAAAGTTTGGGAGTCCAATCTAACCTTGCTATTTTGGATTTGACCCTGATTTCTTTTCTCATTGGGAAATAAGAAGATGGCGTTTTGTGTATGTAATTATTGCTCCCACATGTATTTAAAGGCGCACAAGGCACTGCCTTCAACAGCCATCCCACCCATACTCTCAGATCAGAGATGGAGGGATGTACTGTATTTGGGGCCAGGTCTACACCACACCTGGATCCCTCTATTTGCCAGTAAATAGAAGCACATGGAGTTATTAATTAGCATTTATGAGTTCATTAGCATTCATAAGTAATGTCAACACAAGGTGATGAGCTAAGCTGGATTGTTTGGGAAGGGAAGATGGGAGAGAACCCCCTCCCCCCACAACTTGGATTCATATCAATGTTCTTTCCCTAGAATCAACCCCCACCTAGGAGTCGGCAGAAATAAACACAAACACGCAGGGCAAGACAGTATATTCCCTGTATAGAAGGATGGTCTCTCCAGAGTTTCTGGTTCCCATTACTAATCTAGCTCATATTGAATGGATTTGAGACTTAGTGGGAAGAAAACATACAGTAGCAATATTGCCTGCAGGGTGGTCATGTGTAACTCTTTCTCATGAAATTTTCCAGTTGAAAGGGAATGTGCATCAAATTCTACCATGCTTCAAGTAAGGAAACCCAGGTCCTACAAGTTAGTAACAGAAGTGGGTCTAGACACTTTTCATCTCTACTTCTTTTTCTATGACTCAGAAATGCATTAAACCAATCCAGCAGATTTGGGGCTAAGAAAAAGCCCATCTGGGCCCAATGTTATCACTTAAATTGCTCTTCTCACTACGTAGAAGGTATGTTTCCTTCATTCTCTCTTTTGGGAATGACGTAGCACTCACTTCCTCTTTTGGTCAATAGTTTAGCCCCAGTCCAACAAGAATTAGTAGCAGTCAATGGCTGAACTTTGTTCTTATCTAGGCAGTGCAACCAAGTGAACGGCTGTGAGAACTGACCCACTTCTGATGGAAACAGGATGGAAATTGTACTGGGTCTAAAGAACCCAACTAACAAGAGACATAAAGAAGTTTTGGGGGCCTGTTGACAGTAATTGGGTGAAGAAGGGGACAGAGGCTTAGTTAGAAAAATAGAGATCCCTAGAGGGCTTTCAGCTGTCAGTTCTTCCATCAGTTTGGAAATCTGACCATTTTAATGCATATCTACCACATTTGAACTTAATTTAATGGTGGTTTTAATCGGTAAAAAACATTTTTTAAAATCATCTCTCACATTCAATTTATACCAGGTGTTTTGGTCGCAGAAAGTTACTCAGAAAAAGACAGCATTATAATTTTGGTTATAGCCCTCACCTGTCATTGTTTTATATGGTCTTTGCTGTGTTAAACTTTTATCTAATTTCTTAAGGGTCCCCATGTATCTCTCAGTTTTGATGCCTGATTTCAAACTTGACTTTTCAGTAGCAGAGCATCATAGTCATTCAGCTCCATGTCTCTGTGTGCAGTATGCAGGTGGACACCTTGGGCTATGTTAGAACAGCATTTGGCATTATATCTATGTGGGCTAGATTAGAAATGAAGAAAGAACAAGTTCTGACCCAGGATGCAAACTGTTCAGATCTTAAAGATTTTATGGATCCTTAATTTGGAATGGCTGGCCCAAGTGGGACATCCTGGTATCATAATATTTCAATGATATCATTTCACTGCAAATAAGTATAGTTTCTGTCCTAGTAGACTGGCTGCAGTTCTCAATCTCATTGGTGGTGATTCCAATCCACCATTTTGTGTTCTGTGTGGTTATTAGTGAATAAAACAAACAGCAAACCACAGGTGAATTCTATCTCATATTCAAGTTTATCCACATAGAATGTTGGATTCTACCTGGAATTCAGCACTGACACTTAACTTGGTCAGTGTGACAGTTGGAAGTTCTCTTATGAATCCCAAAAAGACAAAATCCATTCCTCTATGTGTGTGAATGCTTTTGATTGGATTACATCAGTAAGGCATGACTCAGGTTGAGTCTCCACCCTCTTTCTGGGTCTCATATAAAGGACGATACAGTGAGAAAGAGACACAGGAAAAGGAAGCTACCATTTTGATGCGGCCATGTGAGAGGGAAGACTCCAGGTTTTCCTACAGCTGCAGAAAGGCAGAGAAGCAATAAGAGACTGAGAGAGGAGGCCCGGAAAGAGACAATCCCTATGCTTGCATGCCCACAGATGAGCTCCAGGAAATGGTAGATGCTGGAGGAGAAGACAGAAACCTCTGCAGAGATCACCCGCCATCTTGATTCACCACATGGCAAAACATCAAGATCAGCAGTAGCACCATGGCTGCTGCATTTGTCCATTTATCATAAAGCTTGGTAAGGTTATACAAATAGATGTTCAAGGGATTACTTGGGTGCTAAACATAGGTCTCCCTGCCCCCATTGTGTAAGAGCAGGCCTACCTCTTCTTGATAGTCAAGGTCTTTCACCACTGCTAAGATGGTAATCCCTTGGAACATAGAGTCCAAAGTGCCAAGGAGATAATCATTGCTTAGAATTTAATGGTACTCTTGCTATACCCCATGGTGGAAGTTTTCTGCCTTTGGAAAAACAGGTCCTTCTACACCTGAGGAGTCCAAAGTTGCAGAGAAGAAAGCACAAATGCCCTAAGTGAATTACTGGGAGTAATTGTAAGCAGGGCCATATCTACTTTCATCCATTTGTTCCTGGACCTGTATGTTCTTCCTATTGGGACACAGTTCCATATAATTGTCATTGATTTAGAATGTATACTGCTTCCTAGAGGATACTGCCCATCCTCACAGATACCATCCCCAAGCTTGTACTTCAACAGGCCATTCCATCACTCTGTCAGACCAGCTTCTTTTAGGTGGTACTATATGTGATAGGACCGGTGGTTCCCATGGTATGTTTCCTTTGTCATGAAGCAGGTCCCTTTGTATGATATTATGTTAGTGGGATACCTGTCGATGGATAAAATACTCTAAGTCCACAGGTGGTAGTGCAGGCTAAGGCTCTGCAGGCAGGAAAGGCAAACTCATACCTGGAATATTGTGGGTTTTTTCAAGTTAAAATGAATTGTTGTTCCTTCCAGCAATGTAGTTAACTTGCTGACTGGTTGGTGAACTCAAAGGATAATGACATGCTAGGGGCTCAGAATTAGTCTCTTTTGCTGACAGGTTGTATATTTGGCAGCAGCAATAGCTATATTAGCCTGGTGAAGGGGGCCCATACTAGGGATCCATGTATCATCTCCAACCCTGCCACCATGGCTACTCCATTTATGCACCCACTGCGCCAACAGTAGGGTGATTAAGGGCAGAGACTGGCTGATGTAAGCTAGCTTAGTCATTCTTTCTTCTTGGTTGTTTCATGCCTTCTCTGTATTGGATGCTGTACATAAAAGGATTAACCTTGTCCAAAAAAAGATTTGGCCCTTGCCCAGCTCCAGGAAGGTAACTCTAAGCCCTTAAAATGCCTTGCCTGATAAGGGTGTCTTTGTTTAGCTGGAGGGCTTCTGCCAGATAGTCTGTGCTAACAAGATTTATGGTGGGGCCTTGAGCCACATGGTAACAGATTGACTTTTGGAGAGGCTGAAGACTGAAGGTCAGCCACATAGGTCATCAGATATGCCTACATGACCAACCCCTCATAAAAACTCTGGACACCAAGGCTCAAGAACTTCCATGATTGGCAATACTCTATGCATATTGTCACACATAGTTGCTAGGGGAGATAAGTGCTGTTTGCACAACTCCACTGGGAGAAGATAACTGGACACTTGCACCTGGTGTCTTCTGGACCCTGCCTATGTGTTTTTTCCCCTTTTTTGATTTCAGTCTGTATTCTATTGCTGTAATAAACAGTAATCATGAGTATAATGGTTTTTTCTGAGTTCTGTGAGCCCTTTTAGCATATCATGGAACCTGAGGGAGGTCTTGTGGACTCCTGAACCACCAATGTTCTCTGGTGGATGTTAACATGTGGTACAAAGATCTTCACACTGCATGCCTACACCCAAAGGAGTGCCTCTTCCCCTGACTTCCTTGTCCCTGATATTCCTATATTTCTTCTTTCAAGCCCCTGACCAGGCCATTTGCCATTGCCCATGAGCTTATATATATTCTCTTTCCATACAAAGTGATGAGCAGGTGCAATACTTGAAGCTGTGCCCATTGGGAGGATTTCCTATAACTGCTGGCTGTCAAGGTCACCTCTAAACTAGGGCTCTAGTGTAACAGCAGCCCACTTTGGGCTTGTATCTAAAAATGAGGCCAACTCCTCCATGAACCAAGCTCAGCCTTAGTTCTCCATCAGTTGGTCATAAGAATTACTATGCAGTCATAGGTGTCCACTGAAGGAGAGAGCACATAGCAATGAGGGTGAATGACAATGTGGGGATCTAGGTCACCTGATCATGCAATTTACTTGTACCCTCTGGCCCTGCTCATGCCCATTCCCAAATGTACCTAGTCCATTTTACAATGGATTATTTCTGGGCTCACCTACCAATCTTATGACTTGTGGGGTCTGGCAGAAAACTGTCCATGATGGGCAGTTATGACCTCATAATCACTTAATAACTTTTATTCAGATGCTCCATCTATAGCAGTGTCCCCAAGCATATCTGGAGTTGTTTCTCAAAATGTGTATAATGTATTCCCTGGGCCCTCCCCCTGAACATGGTTATCTGGTAGATTTTCCAGCCTTTCACAGTATAGCCACTCTGGCAAGCCCATTTCTCTGAGCCTTTTGGATTTTTCTTCTACCAACTGCCTTGATAATTCATTTCGACTTCATTTTATTTGCACCATCTCCAAGGATCCTTGCTAGTTGTTAAATCCTGTCTCTCAAGAGAGTGTTCCCATATTGATAAACTCTCCCTTATCCAACTTTATATTCCACCCATCTTGATCTAGTGCCCTTGGAATCCAGTCCCTTAAAAACTATCCCAGATCTTACCAATATATGTTGGCTAGATCCCACAGCTCCTTCAACGTATAGTAATTGTCCTCCCACAGAAAGCCCCATACTACCTCTTCCAGGCAAGGTTGTGATTTAACCCTATTTATTAGCCTGGCTGCCAAGAAGAGAGATGGGAGCAAATATTGAGGGAGCACATTCGTCTCTTAAAGCAGAGTCCTCTGCATCCTCTTCAAACAAGAGGGGAGAAGTGCTAGCCTTTAACAGAGAGGAGGTGGCCACTTCTGCAGGCCCAAAGGGTTTAAGGGACTCTGCAAACTCAAGATGTTCAAGTGCATCAACTCAGATATTCCCATTTATTATCTCAGGGTCCCATCAGCAGAACTCTAGCTTTGGCATAGCACATTTACTTAGGCTGAGCATTCAACCTTCCCTAGAACTCTGGTAATCTTATGATTAGGTTCTGGCCTGGTCTTCAACTTTTTCTCAACTACAGGAGAAGAAACTCATTTTATATCCAGATGTGAGGCCTTCTGGTTTTCACACTGAACTTTTAGTTGCTAATTAATCACTCTCTTTTTCCAAAGCATTTATTGCCCCCAGCAATGCCCATCCAATGCCATTTTTTGCATAATTCCTATTTTCCCCATATTTCTCAAATGCCTTATACTTTCACTTCCAGCATACCATGCCAGTTCATCACTGCTACCTTGGACCAGGGTCTGTCTCTGCTCTACCAACCCCAGAGATGAGGTCCTCATTACCATCTAGCGGGAGACCTAGCTCCAGAATCCCATCTTAAAATCACCTTTCTCAGACCACTCCTGGTATCAAATGATTAGGTAAGGTTCCCTGAGAAGTTGGCTTTGAATCAGAGATTTGTATGCAGGGAGCATACAAGTGCATGCTCTTGGGACTCACCATTTGTAGAAGGGAAAGGAAAGAGAAGGTAACAGGACTGGGTGGAGGGAGAAATTGAGCTCTAATGCAGTCACAACAAAAGCCTCAGAAATCTCACAGACAGCTTTGAAGCTGGTTGGCACTTAGGAGTTGTCACAAGTTGGTGAGGTGGTCAGACTCTTTTACTCCCACAAAGACCAGTCTTTGGCTGCAAGCTATCCCAGCAAAGGGGGTGTGATATTGAGTGAACAGCTTCACTTAAGCAGAGGGCAATTTGCAGAGAAGGCTGACAGCTGAGGGCTGCCAGCCACAGCACTCTCAGAAGCTGGAATGATAAGTTCTTCAATCCTGAAGCAAGATCTGGGTGGTACCGCATAGTGATTAATACAGAACCCAGCTCTACCTATTATTGGCTATATAAACTTGGTTAAGTCCATCACATTCTCTGGGTCTCCGTTTCC
>PVKH010019292.1:0-14878 GCA_004027955.1 Chaetophractus vellerosus
AAGGACAAAGTAATAGCTTCTATTTTGCAAATGAAATGCAAGCAAATCAAACAACTATAACAACTGGAAAAAGGGATTGGGTAACCTCCTTGTAAAATACCCACCTTCAATCCAAAATATTTAGCTTGAAACCACAGAAACAAAAAGCTTACATTTGAATATATATATAAACACATTGAAAAATATATCCACTTTGAAATATGAATATGTTCTCATTGTTGAATGTGTTTGCTTTAAGGTTATCCAAAGACAAGTATTATGTAATAGCAGAAATTGCTTAAATAGTTTAATCAACCTGTATTAGTCAGCCAAAGATGTGCTGAGGCAAAGTACCAGAAATCTGTTGGCTTTTATAAAAGGTATTTATTTGGGGTAAAAGCTTACAGTTTTGAATCCAACTCAAGGTTGCTTTCTCACCAAAGTCAGTTGCTATGTGTTGAAGCAAGATGGTGGGTGGTCTTTGCCTAGTCTCTTGTGCCTTACCTGCTCAGCTGCTCACTTTTCTTCTGCTGCAACTATCAGGTGAATGGCTCATCTCTCCCTGTGGTTGCAGGATCAAAGTTATCTGCTCTTCCATGTCATACAAAGTTCTCTCCTCTGGCATCTATGGAGCTTTTTATCTTTTCTCCTGCATCTTCTTCTATGCCTTCTTGAGTGAGTGCCCATTTATTTCAGCTGTCCAAGGGGGCTTCTCTTTTTTGGAACTCATAAATAATATCACACTGCTACACAAAATAAAGCAAAATATCTTACTTTTAAATTAGGCATTTTCCAAAGACTCTAATTCCTATGACATAGGCATGTTGAAATTGGCTCAATTTTATGTGGACAGAGTAGTCAGTATTAAGCAAGAAAGCAACATGAATACGTTTGCTCAGTCAAGAACACAGAAGCAGATACCCGAGGAAAGAAGAAGGGAGCTCCATAGACACAGAAGAGGATCCTGTGGCCCAGGAAAAGAGATGAGCCATTCACCTGGTAGTTTGCAGCTGAAGAGAACAGAACAGCTGAGCAGAATGCCAGCCTACAGCTGAGATAGGAAAAGCGTGGGCCCATGGAGCCTAAAGAAGAAAGAGGAAGGCTGAACCCTCACAGATACCAACTGCCATCTTGTGTTAACATGTGGCAACAGACTGGGTAAGAAAATACCTCTTATGGTACCTTGAGTTGGACTCTTTAGGGCCTTGTAACTAAGTTTTTACCCCAAATAAATACCCTTTATAAAATCCAACAGATTTCTGATACTTTGTATCAGTACCTCTTCAGCTGACTAATACACTCTGGCTGTTATTTGGAGAATGGAATAGAGGTGAAAAGTTTAATGACAAAAAGAAAGCACTTTGTAATTTTCTGGAGTGGTCCAGGTAAGCCATGATGGTGGTATGGATCAATTATATGTCAGAAAAACGCTGCCCCAAATAGAAAAATTAGATAATTATTTCTTTTATGTTACATAGTTTAAATATTTCTCACATTGCACATTAATGAGATCATGGTTTTTAAACACAATATTTATGTACTATTGTTTTAGATTATGTGTAAAATAAAATGCATTTAACTTTGTGCTATGTAGATTGTTATGACAAGCTTTAAACTAATATAAACATATTTGACAACTGAATCATAAACTAGAAGATAGTAGTGTTTGAAAGAAGAATAGAAGCATGTTTGTATTTTTGGTTTGTTTGTTTTCTAATTAACTAGACTTTTATTCCATCTAAACATTCAAACTAATTGCTAAGTAACTGTGAAATTGGCAGCAGTGGACATCTGAACAGTGGGAACCATAAGAAAGGCAAAGATGACTGGAGGTGGAATCTGAGGGCAGGAATGGCAATTCCACCAGCAGGAAGTGGTCATCAAGCAGGGACCCCTCCCTTGCTCCTGCATCCTCAGTGCCTCCCTGCTGTCTAAAGAAACAGCTTAACCTCATATGGTGAATTCTGTGGATTGATGGGCCTAACTTCATTCCACTCTTCTATTTGGAAAAGATGCAAAGTACTGTAGATTCTGGCTGTGAATAATTTTCCACAACATAGCTACATTTGCATGTAACTAACTAGGAGGAAGTAAAATAGAGATCATCTTCCTTTCCATTTTCAAAGTCTCTTCTAGCAAGCAAAGTCATTAAATATGAGGTTATAAAACAATATAGTTCTCCTCTACAAAGGCAGTTATGGGAATGACTTTTAATTCCAACCTTCTGATCCTTGAATTTCAGCACCAGGGATTTCTTTGTGAGTTCATAGCTATTGTAGTGGGTGATTGGAGGCCTAACTCAAAACTGCTCCTACAGTCCTCCCAATGATTTTATAACTCAATTCTTCATATAATTTTTTCATTCCTGCTTGAAAGACGTAGAGGGCTAAATGTGAACTACATAAAGAAGCCTCTTCTTCTGATATGGGAGGAAAGTAAAAGCATATCAATAGAATATTGATAGCATATTGGAGATAGCTCTGTGTCAGAAGGTGTGGATTTTAACTGTTCTTAGTTTTATTACCAACTAACCAAGAGATAAAGGACAAGCCACCTAATTTTTCCAAATGAATTTTTCTTGTTTACAAACTGAAAGATTGACTGTTTATATTCTTATTTTTTATATTTCAAAAATTGTGTTTCTAATATGATAAAATCAGGGCTTTTCTTTCTTTTTTCATAATATAAAATACCCAAATATATTTCATCTATATTCATATGCACTGCACCATTTGAAGTAGCACAAAACACAAAGCATCAAATTTAACTTAGTCTGTATAATCTAGTGTATAATCTAGCCTGCATTATAAAAGTTTTTTAAAAAGAAAATTATTTTAAAAATTGAAAAATACCATATGATAGTCTCCTTGTACATTTTCAGTGAATCAAACGTTAGCAATGGAATTATATATGTCAGCCACTATAATGCTGTGTTACAAACTACACCAAAGATCATTGGTTTGCACAAGCAAATATTTTTTTTCTCATGCTTATAGTTCTGTGCTTTAGGCTGAACTATTCTTGGCAGCACTGTTTTGGGTATGGTTCAGGAAGGCTTGTCTTCATGGTATGGGTTGGTTTTAGGTATTCTACAAGAGCATAAAGACATTAAAAATGTAGCAGGTAACTGAAACTGGCCCTGTTTGTGACGACTCACCAGAAAACAACTAACAAACTACAAAAGTGCATTTAAGTCTTCTGTTCCCATGATGTCCACTCACATTCCATTAGTCAAATAAAGTCCATTGCCAAGAACAGTGTGGTAGGAAAATATACTCTACCACCAAGGAAGATGGAAAGTGAGTAACTATTGTAGAATAGTACTCCAATTGATAACAAGCTTTCTTCATATTAAAAAAATTGCTTTTCCTTTTACATGTGTAATAATACAATTGTCCCTTTCTCAAGAAACACTAAATGTCTACTTCAATAATGACCTTAGGTACAACATTCAGAATCTCTTGATCTATATCAGGTAAACTACGATTGGCTTCTCTTGGAGTGGAGGCTAAAAAATAAAACACAAAATTTATATGTCTCTCACAGAGCCACCTTATAATGGAAAATAGAATCAGGATAATCACAATATACGTTCTAATTCAATATGCGTAATAATGGAAAGTGCAGAGAATTAACTTATCAAAAGCTACTCTAAAATCCCAGTGAACTACTATTGTAAAGCCTTCCAATCTGACAATAAGGAAATTATCTGGATTAGACACCATTTCTACTTGTGGGGAGCTACTTCCTAATTTTTCTCCTTGACTTCTGGTTTTCTTCTTTGGAAGATCCTTCTTTTCTCATTGTTCTATGCAATATCTGAATATAATATTGGAGAATATACATTCCTAGTGATGGACTAGTTCTAGTAACTTGCCTATAGGCACTAGACCCAGAATTCTGTTTGCATTAAACACAATAACACAGTCTGTTTTGCCCATATACATTTCTCAAAACAATTGCTGTTTTTCTATACATTAGATTTCAGTTAACTATACATGACAAAAGTACACTCTATATTAGAAACTCTGGAGGTAGACCCTACTTCAGCTGATTGCAGCTGGCTTTGGCTAGGTAGCAATCCTTTGGGCTGTCATTTCTCTGGGTTTGGCTACAAGCACCATATTAGTTTTAGCTTTTCTCCATATGTCTTCCTTCTGGAACCTTAGCTGAAGGAGTAGCAGCTATTCACGGCACGTTCTTCTCATGTCACTGAAGTCCAAGTAACCAATATAACTTTGCAATCATATTTAATCTTTCCTCTTGTATAGTTTCCACTTATATTTGATTAGCCAAAGCCAATCAATGGATCAGCCTGAAGTCCATACGCCAGGGAACTATTCTGTTGTCCAAGGAGGAGGATGCAGGAGGAAATATTTCATGACCATCTCTGCAATTGCCACAGAGAAGCCTAAATGCAATATTCTAGGACTTACTACCCTAATAAAGACTTGTTCTCTGAAAATTTCTGAAAGTAAGACAACCTTTTACTCAGGAAATTCAAGAAGCAGTTCTTTCATTTTGGGGTATGCATTGCACCTTTTGAAGTAACACAACACACATTTCATTCTCTATAAGTTAGTCCTCCAAGTATCTGAAAAGGAATAATATGCTTTGTTTAATTTCCAAGTGTCTTCACTGAGTCATGGTATGAGATAATTTTCAGTTTTCTTATATCAGGAAATATTTCAGTGTCTTTGCTACTCAATGTGTAATTCCAGTTGATCCCTTTTAAATATGGTAAATAAAATGGACTGTAACATTTAAGAATTAATCAGCATATGACAGAATATAGAATGACTATTAAACAGTCTAACAATATGTTAATTATTGCATCTGTTACATTTAAAATGTGGTTTATATTTGGTAGGAGAAGAAATGTACAACAATTTCTTCATACTTAAATTGTTCTTGAATATTAATATTTTACCTAGCCAATATGTATTATCTCTAAAAAATTTCTTTTGGTTCCAAAGCTTCCTCTCTCCCTCCTCCTCTCTGTCTCTCTTTCTCTTTCCATACACACACACTCTCTCACACACACACAGTTTCTATCACAAGAAGAAGTACATAAAAACAAAATATAGCTGAATTAACACATACTGACAAATGAATCATTGCCAATAAGCATACTAAACTTTATTGATAATGAGTGGGAAAATGTTACTTTTAAAAATAGTTTTTAAAGTATTTTTTCATATTGTACTCAAAGATATACTTGCTTACAATAGTTTCCCTTGTTGGAAAGACAGATTTATTTAAGCAAAGAGAAGTGCAAAGATTTTGAACATTAATTAATAAATATAAAGTTATATCTGCTGAAAAAATTTATAAAAACTTTGTCACTTTATTTTCATGAGCATAATAAATGTATTTGTTATTTTCTATTTACCCCAAAATTATTAATCTTTTAAAAATAAACTAGAACTACCACAAATTCTTCTAAACCCTAGTATTTCCCCCTGGGATGTAATATGACTAACATAATCACGACAAAATATTTTCTATAATTTCTGCCTTATGTTTTCACCCCACTTGATTTCAGTTTTGTTTCCCAACATTAATGAAAGAGTGCATATTAAGAACACCAACACCTATATCTAACAAACTGCTAGTTTTGAATTAAATCCTAATTTTGCTTTCAGCAGGATTTGAACAAAAGCTGCTCAGAATTTCTTGAAACATGCCCATCCCCAGGCATTGGTGACAGCAGAGTATCCCGATTATATCCTATCCTTTCCTATTACTCAGATTTCCCTTCCAGACATCAAAATACTGGACTGTTTAGGATTTCATCTTAAACTTGTCAAAAAGCAAATTGGATTCGAGTTTGCAGATTGTAGCATGTTATTTGGGACTCCAAAAGCTGCAAACTTACAGGTATCACACGCATAAACGGAAGTAGCATCGACCTTCTAGGGATGGCACACAAATTTTTTAGCCCTTAATAGGAAGTTACCTTGATACCTATAGATTGGACAGGAGTTTGTCCATCTTATACCGGTGAGTTTAAGCAGTTGGGCTTTACTGTGTTGGTTCAAATATAATGAACTAGGGGATTGATTGGCTATCTGGGTCAGCTGCCTTGTTGGGGATTTTTAATTTAAAAGATATCAAGAGGAAACTCAAGAGGTAGTTCAAAGAGGAAGCAGGGCACAGACTTTTTGAGGGGGGGGGTGTCTAAGGGGTCCAAAGGACTTTCTCTACATGATTTTATCAGGCGTTTTTCTTCTTTTAGTGGGCAATTTCACTCAGCATCAAGCCATTAATATAATCTATATTCTGATGAATGTCAGATTTATAGCTACAGACTCATATATCCAACAGATTATTCAGAATCTTCTATTGGAAATGTAATAGGCATCCATATTTCAAATGTTCAAAAGAGGACACTTGGCTTGTACCTCACTGTCTTCCTTCCATAATTCCACAATTGATCCATTCTCATATTATGGCACCAGAATTCTGTAATGATACAAATCTCCAGTATTTGTATATTCACTTACTGTCTCTCAGGATATTCACTGTTTTGCTTTCATTTCCAAAATATTTTCCAAACCTGTTATTTCTTTCCATCTCCACTAGTTCTACTTTATTATACATTCATTATTTCCTGCTTGGACTAATAAAAGAGGTTCACAACTAGTTGGACTTAGAGTGCTGTTTTGAAAAGACACATTATTTCATGTCAAACCCCTGATTAAAATCATCTAAATGTTTTCTACTGGAATGGGAACAAATTTAACCTCCATTGTGGTTTAGAAATCTGGTCCTTGCCTTCCTTTGGCAGTGAGACTCCTGCAGCCTTTCTTTCTATGCTGAGCCACAGTCGTTTGCTCCAGCCTCCTGGATATGCCAGGTTTGTTTCATCCTCTTGGACTTTGTGTTACTGTTCCCTCTGAATGGAAAGCCATTTCTCCAAGGTCCAAGGTGTTTGCATGGCTGTGCCTCTTTATCATTTATCTTTGGATGTCAATCATCATCCTGATTGTTCTACTTAAAGTACCCCCCACTGGTTTTCTCATGGTAATTTATCCTCTTAATGATCACTTCTTGAAATTCATTATTTATTTTTATATGATTTATTTTCTGTCTCCCCGGCTTACCATTCACATATTGGAAAAGGAAACTTCATAGTGGCCAAAATCTTGTCTGTTCTGCTCAATGATGCATCTCTAGGGCTTTATACAATGATAGGTATTTTGGTAAAAATTTCCTTCAGTAAATATCGTAGGGATGTTGACTAATAATTAAATTAATGAATGAACAATATAATTTCTCAGAAACAATATCAAGTTGTTACTTATAAAAGATCGTTTTGTTACTTAACTTTTAAAAAAATATTATACATATTAGTTTAATGACTAACCTGCACCAGATATTAGTAATACACTATAGCTCAGCTGACCCTGGCATCAACCTGTGAAGAAGATAACCTCCTCTGTATTTTATATTCAGGAAGCAATTACAGAGAAGTTAAGTTCACTCATTAATCGATAAATGATAATTGTTATTATTGTTATAGTTTAGTATCTATACTGTATTGTAGCTCTCTTTCAATTTAGAATGCAAATAATTGAAAAATCACATATTTGCACATGCAATTTCCAAAAATGTTGTTTTATGTTAATGTTATCATAGAATATATTCAGGATTTAAATTTCTGGAGAATGTTTAGTTGATTGCAGGCTTATGGTTTTACCACATAATAAACATATTAGAAGACTTCATAAGAAAAACTAAGCACACTTTTAAATTGGTGAAATATAAAATATTCTTCATCATTTTATGTTTCTATTATTACAGGAGTCAGTATTCAAGCAGCTATTGCAGATGCTATAAAGCTTATAATTCATTTTGACATGTTAACTTTGTAAGTATCAACATAGAACTGAATAGGCTATGAAAAAAAATCCACATTCTAAAGAAAAATAAATTTAACTTATTTTCCTAAAATTACAAGAACACATCTTCAATTAATTAACTATATGCAGGTCACAAAGGAAAATTACCCCTAAACAAACCCTAACCATTAAAACATGAAAAAATATTAGCTAATGGCATATGAGTTAACATTATTAACAATAAACAAATCATTTAGCAAACATATTCTAAATTCAATAACTTGCATTAGGAATTTAAGATTATTCTTCCTAACCAGGGAATTGAATTATTTTTATCACTTAATACTGTGGTTCCCAAATGTATTCAGAGGTACCCCTTGAATCTTCTGTGAGCTTATTTGTGTGCCGCAAGGCATTTTAAATTTTTAGAGGACACACAGAATATGTCAAACACCATGTGAACTAATATATTGTGTTTCAGACATAACTATTTAGTAAAATAACTAATTATTGCCAAATGAGTAACAGAACTGTTATATATTTCTTTTATGCTAGGGGTGGACTGAAAAAAATTACTGACACACTTAAGTGCTCTGAACACAGAAAACTTGGGAAACTTTATTACTATTTGGGTTTAAAAATAGCTATCAAAAATCGTCACTACAGCACAGCATTATCTAAGTAACACATTAATACAGTATCATTTTCAGAAATTCAAATAATACAAACATAGAGGAAGTGGAGTGTATCCTTCTGCCTCTCACAAAGGTATTTCTTTCTTTAAAGGTAAGTATTGTTAACATTCAGTCCTTCAGTTGCTCAGTAAGTCAGCAACAAATATTTATTGAATGTTTTAACTCACAAGGCACTGTGCTAGAGAGAAAGCATTATACAAAATAGATAAGGTAGCAGATTTTATGGCACTAATATTTTGGTATGATAGGAAGGGAGTTTGATGTTTATCTTTCTACTCTTTTTAAAGCATTTGTGTAGGTATATCACTACCGGCATTTTTTCCGTATAAATAGGATCATGCTCCCCGTATTTTTTATTTATATTCCAGAGAGAATATAACAGCCAGCCTTGGTTTGTTGCCAGGTGCAACTGCTCAGTAGCCCTTCAATCTTGAACAAGACCCATACCTTCTGTGACTCAGTTTCCTCATTTGTGGAAAGAGGTTTATAGCTGTGCCCATATCTCATAGTTAGCATGAAAATAAAAGTTTTAACACCTTGGAATTTAGAACAATGTTTGACATGGAGAAAGAATCTGATACACCCTAGCTAAAAGTACAAATGTCCTTAATACTATGTCTTATACTGTCTTCCATGCCAGGAACACTTACAGAGAAGGTTACCTCAAATACATCTTTTTAACAGTTGTATAACATTTCCCAGAATAAATGCTGCATAATTTATAATTCATCTTTAAGATTGGTTTCTATGTTTTGGTACAGTTCATGAAAACTGTGATGAACATCTGTGTGCATCTCTCTACATATGTGCAAGAACTATCAGAACCAATGGAATGCATACTGTGACAGTTTGAAATGATTTTATGAATGCCCCAGAGAGAAATATTATGTTTTAAACTACTCCATTCCTGTAGGTGTGAGATCCATTTGACTGCATTATGTGAGGCATGATTCATGTTGAAACTCTGCCCTCTTGCTGGGTCTGATATAAAGGAAGACAAAGAGACTCAGACAGACAGAGGGAAAAAGGAAGCAGCATATCTGATTCTTCAATGTGAGAGATAGGATTGCTTAAGCATGAAGCCCCCAAGAGGCTGGACCCATGGAGCAGCTCAAGAGGAGACCAGCAGGACTATATTTGCCTGATAGCTTACAGCTAAGCTTGAGAAAAGAGCACAATAGCCAAGACTGATATAAGATGCCAGCAAAGAGACAAGCCCTATGACTAGTTGCTCAAAGCTGAGCCCCAAGAGTTGGTAGATTCTGGAGGGGAAGGCAGAGATCTCCTCAGAGATTGGCAGCCATCTTGCTTCACCATATGGCACTGATGCCAGGATCAACAGAAGCTAACATTGATGAGAAAACACCTCTTATGGTGCCTTGAGTTGGACTTTTCACAGCCTTGGAACTGTGAGCTTTTACTCCAAATACCGTTTATAAGAATCAACACATTTCTGGTACTTTGCATCAGCAACCCTTTGGCAAACTAAAACAGACAGTATAGGAATTTTGATAGATAATTATATAATTATTTCCAAATGAAAAAATACTCTTAGAGATTTATAGCCCCAGCAACAAAATGTGAGAGCTTGTTTTCCCTGAATCATATTTTTCCTTCACATCTTACAATTCGGGTTCAGAGGATGTAAAATTTTTGGAGCTTTGCATTTCTTTTCCTGTCAATTATGATTAACAACACAATTTTAAGGTCTGTTTCAAAGACTTCCCAAGTCTACATATTTCCCAAACATTTAACTCTCTCTTCATTCCTGTGGCTTAAATGGCCCGATGCCTTTTCATATATGTGCAGATGATTAATATAATGATACATGCCCTTTACAATTTAAAGATATGATATTGGTTTCATTTCTTGTCTTTCCCGGAGTTAACTCTAATTTAATATTGGATAAAATTTGTATGTTTATTTGTAAATTTATAAGATAAAAGTTTTCATTTATAAATTATAAATTAAAAGTGAAAATTAAAAGTGGAAAATGATTTGTACTGCTATTTAAGAGTACACAGAGATCATTTTTGTGGGAGTGAAGGGAAAATGCATTTGGGGATGCTTCTTAAATCACAGAACACATGTAAATTCTTATTTAAAACTCTGCCACTATATTCTTAAGAAAATCATCAGGAATAATATGTGAAAGGGCTCTAAATGTTACAGTTCACTCTAGGTAAGCACCTACTATTAGCCAGATTGGAATACACATAAGCCAATGTCAAGTATCATTATGCATATCTGAAATGATGCCTATATTTCAAATCATTTTGTGTTTTGCTGTAGATTTACCTACATTATAGCAAATTATGATTTTTCTTTTAGTTTCTTTTTACCCCTTGTACTACACAAATTTTGGCAACAAAGCACTTACCAGATATTCTATTTGCTCACCCATATTATCTAGACCGCCTAGTAACTAGGCAAGGCCTTGTTCCTTATTCTGGCCAATAAACTCTGAAAGGTAATGATGTACAGTTTGTCACTTGCAGAGAAACATATTGAAATTCCCACATTCAAATTTCCCATCTGTCTTTCCCTCTTTTAGCAACAGAAGAAGCTCACATGTTCCAGATGCTGCCATGACAAGGTGATGGATTTGTGGCCAACATGGATCCTTGAGTGTCTGAGAGCCCCCATCATAGAGAGTTTTAGATTGTTTATTACTGCAGTATTGTCTCTTCTACCCTGACCAATACAAAGACCATACTTATAAAACATGAAGTCAAATAGAGTCTTGAAAGACAAGTTAACCTGAAAGGAGTCTCATTCCCTGGACAAAGAGCAATCCCATTGTTAAATTAAGCAATGGACGATTGGAGAATCTTGGTTGTATTGAGTGCCATGTAAGCAATTAGGACTAATTTAATGGAATAAAAGTATTCTGCTGGATTGCCTGCTTAAAATAATAAACTTTTATGTATATTTAATTATATAATGAATCTAAAAGGTTCCAGGCTTTAACTGTTATCAGCAAAATTTACAGCTTAAATTATAAGTAGAAAATCTGCTGATTGGAAATACGTAGGATTTTTACTTGCCAAATCTGTAAATTGAAGTTTTATGTAAATAAAAGCCTGAATAATCTTCAAAATAATAGAAATTTACTTAAAACCTGACTATGTATCATCATCTTAAAGAAGAATAAAACCTTAGAGTGCTTTATGTATAGTGTTTTATTGAATTAAATGAACGTTAGCCACTTTCCTTCCGACGAAGCACAATATGTACAATGACATTTGATCTCTCTTGTGATGATAAAACTATGAGAAACTTAAGACAGTTCTTCCACAGACTTTGCAAGGTATATTCTGTTGATTCAAATTAGCTACAATTATTCAGGAAAGGGTGCAATGAATGGGTAATCACAATAAATTGAGGTTTTGATCTTTGTGGACATAGATTGATGGAATTTAGCTGCAGACTGCATGTGTTTTAAAAGTAATTATAATCTACACTGCTATAAGAAAGTAAGGAATACTTAAAGTTGTGTTTCAAGTCTCTACAGAGAGATGGTTCTAGGATATAACATTATATCAAAGTTAAAATGTAAGCCTAAACGACAGCATTTGTAGAAATGCATTAAAATTATCACACAATGCAATTTTATGAAACTATTTTGATTTTACTGATTCCCATAAGCACTGGCCTTATGGTAATAGTCCTTTGAATTTAGTAGTTTTACAGTACACATGGGAAATAGTAGTACAATTAATGTATTTTGATATATATTAAAGTCAGTATATTATATTCTGACTTTTTAATTTATTATCACATAATAAACTCACCTAATGATATACCATCCTTTAGAACAATAAAAACTCAATGTGTATTATATTTACTTAAGTTATTTTGTGGGCTTCCTATGTAATTTACACTTACATAAAGATAATTTATTATAAATAACTTCAGATTAGCTCAACAAAATCATGGGAAATTGAGTAATCATTTATAAAATTTTTAAAATATCTCCTGCACTCAATTTAATCATTGTTGTACTACATAAAAGCATGTTATAACAGAGATGAAGATATACATTTTTTTGGTAAAGAAAAGTAGGAAGCTTTAGAATTCAATGTATAACATTTAGGGTTTCTAATTATTTTTTAAAAATCTATTAATTTCATCTACTTTGTCATTGGAAAAAGGACAAAAAGCAATATCTTGTGTGCTGATTAGCTGATTAGAGCAAATTGAAGTTTTCCTCTTTTTTGCATACTAACTCATTAATTTAGATATACATTTAATAAGCATTGGCTGGACTTTCGGAGAAATATTTTAGAACAGAAATGGAAAGTAACTTTAGTTTCCTTTTTAAAAGTATTAGTGTTGACTACCATTTTTTGTTTGTGTTAATCATAATTACAGATTATACCACACACATAAAACTTATCTTCAAAGTTGGTCTGCTATGCTATATAAAAATGGAATTGTTCTAGTTAAAATATAGGTTTATTTTATTAAAAAGCATATAAAAACATCAGTTTGCACTGAATTGCAAAAAGAGAAGGCAGGATAGAATGTTTTTTGATGGATGTTCAAGTTTCTTGGTCCTCCATGTTTTTCATGGATGCACGACTTGCAATAATACTATAGCAGTGGAGTGAGTCATCCAGTAGGCAGGATAAAAGCCTCACGTCCTCCCTTTTTCTATGATCATTTTATACTCCTAAGTTCTTCTGCATTTTTGATACATCCTAGCTTTTGACTCACTTGCTCACCAGTTGTACGTAACTTCTACAATAGAACCAAGCTTACTTCTCATTTTTCACTGTGAAGATGGATGACTTACATGTCATTTTCCCTCTGTATGATTTCCTCAGGAAACCAGACTTCAGTTCTGTTTGAAACAACTTTCAGATTAAAAATAGTAAAAATAAATGCACAATACATAAAATAAAATAAACAAACGTAAAAATGTATGTCAATTAAATATTATTAATTGTGAGATTTACATGTTATTACTTTCTCATCTTTGTGTGTGTATATGTGTGTATAAACTCAAAATCATGGATTCTGTAAAAGAATTCTGAACATACATGAATGTTAAATATATGTAAACATTCAAGGTTTGTATGAAAGAGCACATTGTCAACATATAGAATCTTTTTTTTTCAGTAAGCATCTATTAAAGAATGAAACTGTCTCCCATAATTTGAAATTATTATATTTTGATTAAAATAATTTTGGAATACCATATGCATAGTTCAAATGCTAAGTATAATACAATATATTGCAGTTGTATTATTGAGAAATGAAAACAAATATGTGAGATATGAAGTTGAAGAAAAAGAAGAAATCATTCACTTTTCTTTTCTTCATATAAATGTTTTAACAATATCAAATCCAAATGACAAAAACATGACAATCAATGAGGTGGCATTGAACTCAAATGGAGTAATAGCCTTCTAATTCTTTCATGAGAGTTGTCCCCTTCCATCAAATCAGATATTTTGGCTGAATTTGTATTGAAAAACCCTTATATTTTTACATTAACCACAAGGAGAAATTTTTGTAATATATTTAAAATAACATGTAATAGAGTACCTGTCCAGAGTCTTTTGAAAGTTGGTTAGTATTCCATTTATTGGTAAGTGAGCATAAAGAAAATGATTAAATATGTATAAACGGAGTACCATGCATACATGACTAACATTAGATTATTTATTGAAGATATTTTTGTTTTCTAAAAAATAACAGCACTAGAGAAATATTCTAGAAGACTGAAAGGCTTTATTTTCTTTTTCTTATTTTAAGGTTGTTGTTATCCTATAGTTTTGCACTGATAATGGAATATGATAGGGTTTGGATGTGCAGCTTGAAGTGCCAATACATTTCTAAAGAAATAAGTATAAAAGCATTATTATCCTTGTCTTTCAAAAACAACAAAATTCACTGAGCATGATGAAGCATCCTAAAACCAAAAATATGAAGTAACTATAACTGCTTTTCCATCATCAGGAACCATGACCTGCCAAAATTTATCCAATTAGACACATTCCAGAGGTAATGGTATTCTTGAACCATTTTACTAGCTTTCAAGTACTACTCACGAGAAGGGTAATATGGAATAGAGAAGACCTGAAAAATGTCTATTTTCCTCTTCAACCATTCATCTCTGTGGGCAGGCATCAATAGCTATTACATTACCAGTGTGAGTGCTTGCTACACATATAGTAGGATGCCTGATTTCCATTTTTTTCCCTCAACTTACCTCAGTTCCAAAGTTCATCAGCTCCGGGGATGTATAGTTGCTTCCCACTAGCTACACTTGTGGTCCCTCATCTGACTTGAATGTTTCCCATAAAAGCATGGTCATTATGCAGTGAATTAAGGAATTCCTGTGAACAACCC
>PVKH010019293.1:0-14899 GCA_004027955.1 Chaetophractus vellerosus
ACTAGAAGGTGGTCTCCATTAGGGCAGGGACCATGTTTCTTTCTTTTTTTTTTTTTTTTAGGTTGTTTAAAATAGTCTTTATTTCAAATCCACTCTTTTTAAAGAAATAAGCTTCATTTTTAGAGCAGTTTTAGGTTTATAGAAAATTTGCAAAGGAAGTACATAATACCTATTGTATTAGTCAGCCAAAGAGGTGCCTTCGCAAAATATACCAATAATTGGTTGGTCTTTATAAAGGGTATTTATTTGGGGTAGAAGCTTACAGTTACCAGGCCACAAAGCATAAGTTTCTTCCCTCACCAAAGTCCACGTGTTGGAGCAAGACAGCTGCCGACGTTTGCCAGGGCTCAGGCCTTTGGGTTCCTCTCCTGCCGGGGCTGCGTTTCTCTCCAGGCTTAGCGCTTCCTTCACAAGGTCAGCTGTAGACTATCAGGCGAACGGCCCTCTCCAACATCAGAACTGCATCTCAAAAATCTGCCTTGCCTTTTATGCTTGAGACCACACCCACCAAGGGGCGGGGCTCAATGCCTTCCTGATGTGGCCCAGTTAACACCCTAATCATAACCCAATCATGCCCAGATGAACAGATCAGTTTACCAGCATGATTCAAATTATAGTTTTGGAATTCATAATTAGATAAAACTGTCAAACCATTACACCTATATAACCTCCAAACCTGCACGCACAGTCTTCCCTATTATTATTACCTTGCATTGGTGTGGTAACTTTGTTACAATTGAACCAGAATTGACACATTATTAGAAACTAAAGTTCACCATTTATATAAAGGTTCACTCTTTGTGTTGTACAGTTGTGTGGGTTTTGACAACTGCATAAGGAAATGTAGCTACTATTACAGTATCATACAAAATAGTTTCATTGCCCTAAAAAGGCCCCATGCTCCATCTAGTCATCCCTTCCCCAGCCCCAAACCCCAACCTTTGGCTCTCACTGATCTTTTTACTGTCTCTATACTTTTTCCTTTCCCACAATGTCGTAGAGTTTGGAATCATACAGTATGTAGCCTTTTCAGACTGGTTTCTTTCAATTAGTGTGCATTTCAGTTTTCTCTGGGTCTCTTCATGGGTTGATAGCTCATTTCTTTTCAAAGCTGAATGCTCTGCCATTCTCTGGATATAGCACTGTTTGTGTATCCATTCACGTATGGAAGAACATCTTGTTTGCTTCCAATTTTGGGCAATTATGAATAAAGCTGCTATAAACATTCATGGGCAAGTTTTTGTGTGAACATTCCTTTGGGTAAACACCTAGGAGTGTGATTACTGGATCATATGGTACACTTATGTTTAGCTTTGTAAAAAAGTCCCAAACTGTCTTACAAAATGGCTGTACCATTTTGTACTCTACCAGCAATGAATGAAGAGTTTCTTTTGCTTTAAATCCTTGCCAGCATTTGGTGTGATCCGTGTTTTGGATTTTAACCATTATATAGGTGTGAAGTGTTATCTCGTTGTTGTTTTTTGTTTGTTTGTTTGTTTGTTTGTGTTTGTGTTTTTTTTGGTCCTGGGGCCAGGGATTGAACCCAAGACCTCTATGTGGGAAGCAAGCACTCAACCACTGAGCTACATTGGCTCACCTGAGTTGTTTTTTTGTTTGTTTGGTTTTTGTTTTGTTTTGTTTTTCCATTTGTTTGTTTTGTTTTTAGGCAGTACTGGGAATTGACCCCTGGGCCTCCTACTTGGGAAGCAGGTACTCAACCTCTTGAGCTACATCCACTCCCCTCTTGTTGTTTTAATTTGCAGTGCCTAATGATTTATGATATGGAGCATCTTTTCATATTTGCCATCTATATATCTTCTTTGATGTGGTGGCTGTTAGGCTCTTTTGCCCATTTTATCATTGGGTTATTTATTTTCTTATTGAAGTTTTAAGGTTTTTATTTTTTTTATTTTTTTATTTTGGATACAAGTCTTTTGTCAGATACGTGTTTTGCAAATATTTTATCCCAGTCTGTGGCTTGTCATTTCATTCTCTTAACAGTATCCTTCACAGAGCAGAATTTGTTTATTTTAATGAAGTCCAATTTATCATTTTTCTTTCGTGGATTGTGCTTTCAGGGTTGCATCTAAGAAGTCACTACCAAACCCAAGGCCACCTGGATTTTCTCCTATGTTATCTTCTAGAAATTTTATAGTTTTGCATTTTACATTTAGGTCTATGATCCATTTTGAATTGATTTTTTGTGAAAGTCATAGGAACTGCATCTAGATTCATGTTTTTGCATGTGAATGGCCACTGTTTCTCTTTTCTAAACGGATGAATCTTCATAATCTCTGTATTTTTATTCTTCATAATCAAAGTAGTCTTTGATGTTTTCATTCTATTAAATGCTTTGGAAAAAAACACTAGATATTTGACTTGATCATAATTTTTGAGAGTTGTTTTTTGTTTGCTTGTTTTTGTTGAATGTGGATAAGTTTCTGTATTTTGTCTACATTTGAAATTTGGTAGGTAAAAGTCAGAAAAAATATTATACGATGGCCTGGTGTCCTACTTATTATAAGAGAGTCTTTCAAAAATAAAAGCTTGGTGGTGAGGTCCCAAGAGTGTTACAAATTCTTCATACTTGAAGACTGCCAGGTGAGAATCTTGATCATAAAATGGAATACATTTGAAATTAGATTGCATACTATAATTGACTATGGACAATTATAATTGACTATAATTGACTATCCTTTCCTATTTCTCATTACAGAAATTTCATCCTAAGTTCAATAATCTGTTGTAAGAATTACCAAGTGAAAATGTAACATAACTCATCTCTTCCCAATCCTCCCCAAATCCACATCTCCAGAAGGATAATTTAAAAACTAATATCTATTGTGTGGGGAGTTTTACTTATTAGAAGGGTGGGAAATATTTTTTTTACAAAAACCAGACACAATTTTTTGGTTATAATTTTAAAGGAATTGCCTTATTAATTAAAAGAAACATTTATAAATAGCAATTAAAAAGCAAATGAAATGACATTATATTCACATGCTGGGGGACAGGACCAACATCCTGATTTCCAGTGGGTTTTTCTATTAGGTTTTGTTTTCATTGGGGAATGATGAATCTCTAATTATAAGAATGGCTTTCTATACCATTCCTATAATTAAATGCTAGGTAGTACAAGAATCATAATGTTACCCTCTCTTCCTAATCATATCTTTTCCTCTTTAATTGATGATGAAAAGAGGAAAATGATGGTGAAAAAGGGTGGGGTTGGAGGAGAAAACAAGAAAGTTGCTTTGGGACCATTTATAACATATGAAGTATGGACTTGTGGCCCTCCTCCAACCACCTGCTTGCTCATTCATGTGCTCACCATTCAATCCAAATTGTGATGGGTCTCAAGGTCCTCACCTGCACACTTGAGATTCACCATGAAATAGTGTCAAATATTTCTTATCATAAGACCTAGGAACAACTTTCTAACAAATGCATGATACCATATCTGTGCAGTATAAAAACCACCACTGTGGAAACTGTTACTTTGGAAAAATAAATCATAAGCCTAAGTATGATTAGCTGTTTTAATTTTTTCCAATAATAATTGCTTTTGTCGTCATTTATTTTGTCGATCAGATAATCAATAATTGGCACAAAAGGCTTAATAAAAATTTATGAGAGGGGCCGGTTGTAGCCCAGTTGGTAGGGTGCCATTTTACCACATAGGAGGCCCCGGGAACCAATCCCAGGGCCTCCTCAAGCTGGCAGACGGCCTTGAGAAGGCAAGCCGCCACCGGCAGGGCAAAGCTGCTGCGGGCAGGGCAAGCTGCCACGGGCAGGGCAAGCCCCCGTGGGCAGGGCAAAGCCCCGTGAGCAGGCAGGCCTCCGCGTAGTGAGCTGATTTGGCGGGTTGCCACATGTGTGTGTGGGGGGGCGACAAACAGACACGGAAGAACGCAAGAATGAACACAGCAAGAACAAGCAGAAATGGGGAGCATATGAAATAAATAAAATAATAAACCTTTAAAAAATTTTTATGAGAGAATACTTTTAAATTAAGGAAATTCTCTCCATGATCCTAACTTTTATCTGAAAATTGGGAAAAAACTGTCAATAATCAATTATAGTACTGTTTAGACTCTGGGATCATTACCACAGGAAGTACAAGGAACTCATGTGACACCCCAGGAGGCACAGGGTACTCTTCTAATGAATATTAGAGAAATTAAGTTAAGGATCCTTTGTGATTGTATCCCATAGGTATTGCTTGAGGAAAGCAATGGTTATAATAAATACCTGACAGGGTATTTGTGAAGATTATATTCTTAAAAATTGTAAAAAAAACACTAGAGAGCAAGGCATAGTGTATTAGCCAGGGTTCTCTAGGGAAACAGAACCGACAGGAGATAAGGTAAATAGTATGAGATTTTCTCAAATTCTCTCACGACTGTGAGGATGCAAAAATCCAAATTCCACAGGGTAGGCTGCAAACCAGGGGAACTCCTTGATGAGTTCCCAGGAGACATTGGCTGTCCAAGGTAGAGCTGGAAATTCTCTCTGTGAATGTTGAAATCACTTCCCCTTTTAAGCCTTCAACTGATTGGATAAGACATCACTCTTTGCTGATAGCAGTAGCCTGGGTTGATTGTAGATATAATCAACCATCTATGCAATCAAGTCACTGATGATTAAAGTACATGAAATATCCTTGTATTACAATTAGCCCAGAGCTTGCTTGACCAAACAACTGGCACTCTTACCTAGCCAAGTTGCCAAGTTGACACTTTAGCCTAACCATCACAGTCCACCCTTTGTCAACTTGGCAGCCATACACACAATCTTAAACCACACTTAGTCTCCAAATAAAAATAATAACAGACATATATAGATATAGTTCTGCCTAACAATATTCAACTGTCCTGCATACAATCTGAAATGCACGAATTCCCTTCAAAATAGAGGGCAAGTCCTTGGGTAATAGTCACTGTTAAACATGAAATCCTTAAATATTATTTTTTTTTAAATATTATGACATGAAACTGATACAACATATGTCATATGATAAGGGAAAAAGGGAAGAAAACAAAGATATTCATTTTAGGTACATATACAACCATATTCAATACAAAATGAGGAAGAAATTCATAACCATCACAGTCCACGTTTCTATAACTAGTCACATGGTCAAAGTTCATATTTATCGCTAACTTCTTCCACTGCCCATTCCATGTTCCTTTTACCATCAGCAAGCACCTCAGCTGGCTGTGGTTCTTTGCCTGGTGGGGTGACCCAAACCTTCATTCCTGAAGATTCTGGGCCATTGTTATTTGGGTTGTTGCAATTTTCCACTGGCTTTAATCAAAGGACATGGTAGTACTAAGAGACACCCTAGGGAATCTCCTGTATTCCAAGCAAACTCTTTTTCAGGTCCATTATGTCGGTGCAGTCCTATGTCCCCTTGATAGTCAGGATCAGTAACCCCAGCCAGTACAGTAATTCCCTTCTTTGCCTATGGATTCAGAGGCATGAGGAGTTCAAAGTGGCCAGGTGGCAGGTTTAACTTCCAGTTCAAAGGAATCATTGTTGTGTTCCCTGGTAGAAGCACTTCTCTTTTTTTGGGACTAAAACCTGTAGACCAATAGAGCTTAAGGTTGCAGGGACAGGAAGCAAAAATTTTCCTAGTGGATATCTAGGGATAATAGTGAGTGGTGCCACTCCTATTTCCACCACTTGATTCCTGGACCCATGAATCCTGGCTATGGGAGAAACAGCACCAAAGAGTGGATGCTGATTTAGAGCATATACAGCCTCCTGGAGAACACTACCCCAGCCCTGCAAGGTATTGCCACCTAGTTGGCACCATAATCAAGTCTTCAAATGGCCATGCCACCATTCTATCAATCCAACTGCTTTAGGATGATTGGGAACATGGTCAGATGATTGAATTCCACGAGCATATGCCCATTCCAACACATCATTTGCTGTGAAGTGGGTTCCTTGATCAGAAGCAATGCTTTGTGGAATGCCACAGTAGTTAATAAGACCCTTAGTAAATTTGGAAGAAGCATTGCATCCAGGGAAGGAAACCTATATTTGTATTATGTGTCTATTCCAGTTAGAACAAATCACTGCCTCTTGTTGGAAGTGGCCTGGTGTAATCGACCTGCCAACAGGTAGCAGGCTGATCACATTGGGGAATGGTGCCATACCGGAGGCTGGGTGTGGGTCTCTGCTGTTGGCAGACTGGGGACTCAGCAGTAGCTGTAGCCAAGTCAGCCTAGGTAAGGGGAGTCCATGTTGCTGAGCCCATGCATAATCTACATCCCTACCACCGTGGCCACTTTGTTCATGAGCCTTTTGGGCAATGACAGGAGTGGCTAGGGAAAGAGGCTGAGTGCTAGCCATAGAGCAGGTCATCTTATCTACTTCATTATTAAAATATTCCTCTGCTGAAGTCACCCTCTTGTGAGCATTCACATGGGCCACAAATATTTTCATGTTTTTTGCTCACTCAGAAAGGACTATCCACATACCTCTTCCCCAGACATCTTTGTCACCAGTTTTCCAATCATGTTCCTTCCAAGTTCCTGACCATCCAGCCAAATCATTGGCAACGGCATATGAATCAGTGTACAAATGCACCTCTGGTCATTTCTTCTTCCAAGCAAAACGAAAAAAACCAGGTGCACTGCTCAAAGTTCTACCCACTGGGAGGATTTGACATCACCACAGTCCTTCAGTGATATCCCAGAAAGGGGCTGCAGTGCTGCAGCTCTCCACTTTTGGGTGGTACCTGCAGATCATGCAGAGCCACCTGTAAACCAGACCCGAGTTTTCTCTTCCTCAGTCAACTGATTGTAAGGAATTCACAGAGGCCATACCTGTGGGCTGGAAAGAGAAGGTAACATGGCAGGAGTAGTGACCATGGGCATTTGGGCCACTTCCTCATGTAATTTACTTGTGCCTTCAGGACCTGCTCTAGTCCTATCTCATATATGCCACTTGCACTTTATGATGGTGTGCTATTGTGCACGCCCAACTTTATGGTTTGGTGGGTCAGACAATACCCATCTCATGATAGGCAACTCAGGTCTCATGGTAACTTTGTAGCCCATGGTTAAGTGTTCAGTCTCTACTAAAGCCAAGTAGCAGGTCAAAAGCTGTTTCTCAAAGGGAGAGTAGTTATCTTCAGAGGATGGCAGGGCTTTGCTCCAAAATCCTAAGGGTCTGTGTGGTGATTCTCCTATAGGGGCTTGCCAAAGGCTCAAGATGTCATCTCTATTTGCCACTGAAACTTCCAGCACCATTGGATCTGCTGGATCATATGGCCCAAGTGGTAGTGCAGCTTGCACAGCACACTGGACCTGTGGCAGAGCCTCCTCTTTTTCTAGTCCCCATTCAAAACTAGCAGTTTTTCTGGTTACTTATTAAATGGGCAGGAGTAACATCCCAGAATAAGAATATGTTGTCTCCAAAATCTGAAGAGGCCAACTAAGTATTGTGCCTCTTTTCTGATTGTAGGAGGGGCCAGATGCAACAGCTTATCCTTGGCTTTACAAGGGCTATCTCAACATGTCCCACACCACTGGACACCTAGAAATTTCACCGAGGTGGAAGGACCCTGTATTTTTGTTAGATTTATCCCCCATCCCCCATCCTTACCAAAAAGTCTAGAGTCATTGCTACTTCTTGCTCACTAGGTTCAACCAACATGATATCATCCATATAATAGACCAATGTTATGTCTTGTGGGAAGGACTGATGATCAAGGTCCCTGCAGACAATATTATGACATAGGGCTGGAGAGTTGATATACCCCTGAGCCTTGCCAGCTGAAAGCAAACTGTTTCTGGTGGTCCTAACAAACAGCAATTGAGAAAAAAATATTTGCCAGCTCAATAGCTGCATACCAGGTACTAAGGGATGTGTTGAATTGCTCAAGCAATAATACCACATCTAGGACAGTATCTGTGATTGCAGACACCACCTGGTTAAGTTTACAATAATCTACTGTCATTCTCCAAGATCCATCTGTTTTCTGTCCAAATAAGAATGTCAAATGGGTATGTGGTGGGTATCACCACTCCTGCATCCTTCAAATTCTGACGGCGGCACTGATTTCTGCAATCCCTCCAGAAATCTGGCATTGCTTTTGATTTACTATTTTGCTAGGCATGAGTAGTTCTAGTGGCTTCCACTTGTCCTTTCCTACCATAATATTCCTCCACAAGTCAGGGACCCAATGTGTGGATTCTGCCAGCTGTTGAGTATGTCTATTCCCATTATGCACTCCAGAAACCAATGGCTTGTTATACAGGCTTGAGCTAAAACTCTATCCATCACCTGTCCTCCATCAGCCTCTATCCTGACTTGGGGACCACAGTGACACTTTGGATCTCCTGGAATTAATGTCACTTCTGAGCCAGCATCTAATAATCCCTGAATAGTCTGATCATTTCCTTTTCCTCAATGCACAGTTACCCTTGTAATGTGCTGTTGGTTTTTTGGGGGAAAGCTAGAAGGAAAATTAACAGTATAAATTTTGGCAGTGTAACAGGATCATTCCCCTCATTCAAGGGGCTCTGGGCCTGTCTCAAGTCTGGGACAGGTCTGGGACAGGTCTCAAGTCTGTCTCAAGTCTGGGAATTGATTAAGGGGCTGTGTTTCTTTGTGTCTGTAATTCAAGTTAGGGTTTTGTTTACTCAACCTAGACTCCTCTGCTTATACAAATCAAGTAGGAATTTAGTAGACTGCCTATCTATTTCACTTCTAGGTACCCATGATCTATTAGCCAAGACCATAACTCTAAGTGACTCAGACTCTTTTGATTGCTCCTTTGAGTCTATCTATCATTGCAGTAGCCATGCCCACCTTGTCTTTGGTGATTAACTGCTGCTACACAGCTTCTACCAGCCTGAGATCCAATCATCCTCATAGTTTTTAAGGATTCTAGTTCCATGACAGGAGTTCCCATAGGAATATCTGGACTACAGAGAAGAGCTCTTCAGGGAAGATGAAGTTAGTCTCCCAAATTTGTTCTTCACAGTGCTGGTTAAATGTATGTCCTCTGGACATTCCTGGGGTGAGTGGGCAGGTCTTAACTGGTGTATTGATTCTAGCATTTCAATCTCTCTAAGCCTTTGGATCCCATCATGCCCAGGGTAAATTGGGCATCTTGACTTCAGGCATTGTAGGCCATCTTTTGGCCCATTATTCAACCAGCACCTGAACAAACAGTTAGAGCTCTTTCTAACCCCTCAAGCTACAGCACGGAATCCAGAATCTCTGCTTAGTTGGCCCATATTGATAAATTCAGCCTGATCTACCTTTATATTCTTTTCACCATTATACCAATAGTATCCCTTAGTTTCCATTCCCACATATATTCCCCTAATTTCTGTCTATATAAATTGAAAAACTCATGCATTTCTTTTAGAGTATAGCATACTTCCTCATCGGTCACACTGTACTTCACCTTTGGGGGCTTTTGTGGTTTTAGTCTAGTAATAGGTCTCAAAGAGAAGAGGGGTCCTGGAGATGGTTAAGGAGAAGGACTAGAAATGTCTTGCAAGCTACTGACCTCAAGGCATTCCTTTTCATTTTCATCTGGTGAGACAGGATTAATCTTTTCAGGCAGGCGATGGAAGGCAGACTCCTCAGGGCAGGTTGGATCTTGCACAATGCAGGCTGGATTTGGCTACTACCTGCCTCAGGGCTGGAAGGAGGTCCAGACTCCCAGGGGCAGGCTGGAGGCTGAGTTATTCAAGGTGGTCACAGGGCAGACCATCACAGTTTCCTCTGGCAAAATCTCAGAGTGGAGTTTAGGGTTTCTCTGTCCCCACTGATATCATCATCAACCCTTATGTCTTCATCCCAATCCTCAGGATTCCACTCCTTTCCAATCAATGCCCTCACTTTAACAGCAGACATGCTGCAAGGTTGAGATTTTATTTTCCATTGTAATTCTGCTACTCATACAATGAGACTCTGAGTCTGGTTTTCAGAGATCTCAAGTCTGTGGCTACATGAAACAAGATTTTCTTTCAGAGCACACACAGAAACTTCACATCATCCATGTGGTGTTTAAGTTGCAAATTTGATGCCTTTAGCTCATCCCTTTCTTTTATAACTGTATCCAGAGTATTCAGGAACAGCCAGCCAACTTCACTGTAACTTTTGAATCCACAAAACTCTGCTAAGGTGTTGAAATCACTCTCATCCAGATCCTTGCCTCTTATAAGCATGGAAGTAGTTGAATCCAGTGGTCATATTTTGCACATCTCCATTGCCAACTCATGCCATGGACTGTCAGTGGCCTCAATTATTGGAAAGGGAGTCATTAATGCCCTTGAGTCCAATTAGAGTACAAAGCCAATTGCAAAATTCCCAGAATCCTGTATTTAAGATTCTGTTTCTCCAGAACCACTCCCAGTACCAAGCTGTATTAATCAGGGTTCTCTAGGGAAACAGAGCTGACAGGAGATATCTGTAAATAGTATGAAGTAGAGCTGGAAATTCTCTCTCTGAATGTTGAAATCAGTTCCCCTTTTAAGGCCTTCAGCTAATTGGATAAGATGTCACTCATTGCTGATGGCAATCTCCTTGGTTGATTGTAGATGTAATCATATGCAATCAACTCACTGATGATTAAAGTCCATGAAATGTCTTTGTGTTACAATTAGCCCAGTGCTTACTTGACCAAACAACTGGGCACAATTACCTGGCCGATTTGATACATTAACCTAACCACCACACATAGTAAGGTACTAAATAAATGTTATTTTCCTTCCCTTTATCCAAACTATTCATTCAACAAATATGTATTGAATTAATACTATTTACCAGTTATAGTTTTCAGAATAAAGACAGAGAAGGGGAAAAAATCTTAGCAAACAGAAGAAATGGATTTAGGAAAAAATCTTATCTAGGTTCTCCTTATTTAAAGAGAATCCAAATTGTCTGACTCACTACCACCTGGGGAGCAGCTATTGAAAGTTTAGATGAGTTTCCCAGGGGGCACTCTAGCAAGTTTGAAGCTTGGAATTCTAGCCCCATTTTATTGACAGCGGTCATTGCTACAACATACCTATTTTCACAGAATTATTTTTCTGTCAAAAGCTAACGCCAGCCCAAATGGGTTCACACACTACACAGATTTTGGTTCAGAGGGACTGAAAGCATTTCCTGGGAGGACAAGGCTAGAAGGAGGACACTTTCCATCATGTCACCTATTGGTTGAAATTCCAGTTTTTTCCATTAACATGGTGAATTCCACTGGCATTTTCTGCTCCTTTAGTGATGGTCTCTAAAATAATGCCTGCAAGTTTTATCTTTAGTGACACCTAGTGGTTCTATGTTGTAATGAGGCCACAGCTCAGCTTTGAAGCTTTCTGGGCAACAAGTCAAGAGGGTCACAGCTTGGGTTGGTTTTTCATCCTTACCCTTGTCAAATAATCATTTGAGAATAATGACTTTGTATTGTGGCCATTCAGATTCTCCCATTTACTACTTGTGAAATAGAACAGATATTTGTGCTCTCACTTCCGTGATAGGATGTCAAAGTCTCTGGAGTAGAAGTTCTATTATCTTTCAAATTATTATGATTGTAAAGCAGCTCCCATTCCTTGCCTTTGGAATTCTGTAGGTGTTACAAAAAACATTGGGGGAGGGAGAAAATGAAGAGAAACATTGTCAAAAGTTTCCTACTGTGACCAGAGCAGAGAAATACTATGGAAATTTTTAGAGAGGAAGAAGCCAATCCTTCATATTTTTTTCTGTCTAGTTTGAACTAGTCATCACTTAAATGCGAAGCAAAAATGAGAATTTGACATTCCAGATTTAAAAGGCATTCAAAATCATTTTATAACAGATTCAATTGTGGTTCAGAAATTTATTTAACTTCCTCTAGCCTTTTGTTTTCTTTCCACCCATAAATTATAAAAAAATGAGAATCAAAGGAATTCCCAGAACAAAAGAGGGATCCAATTCATTATGACATTCTTCTCCTTTCTTCCTATATTTTAAATTCTGAATATAATATAACAAACACTCTTGTGTCCGGATATTCTTTAATAAAAGAAAGAAAATATTATGGAAAAAATTCCTTTTATTTTTTCCTTTCCTAATCCAATTCTCCATTAATATCATGCATGTGGCATTTAACCATCCAATTCATGGCTTTTTAAAAAATTTACTCTATACATACACACTGATAAAAAATATTATTCAGTGTATACTTTAATTATATAAGTGTTATTGTTTATAGGTATCATTATGCAATTTATGTTAGTTAACACAATACTTTCTTTTTGATGGCTATACATATTTAGTTATATAATTTAGTCCATTTTTTAACTGCTGAGTTGAATTGTATAAAGAGATAAAAAAATTTTGTCCATTCTTTTATTGATTGAAAATTCTTTCTAATATTTTTGCCTATCAAAAACAGTGCTGTGATTATGGTGTTAAGCATTAAAATTGGAGATTAATATGTATTGGACAGTTTTTCTTTATGAACAAAACCTTAGAGAGTGAATCACTTTTTTTCTAAATGTGAAGTTAAATTTGTTATTTGTATTCAGAACTCATATTAATAAAAATTAAAAATATAAAAAAACAGTGCTGTGGGCATGAGTGCAGAAGATGGTGTCAAAGTAGACAAGCTGGGATCAGTGCTCTCAAAAAACAATAGAAAAAGGGCCAAAAACTGTCCAAGGGAACTGGTTTGGGGGTCAGCAGACCAAGACAGTGCTATACAACTCCCAGGAGAGTGAGGGACAGAGAGACGAAGAACCTGAAACAACAAATATGAGTTACCAAAACCCCATGGCAGCCAGGAAGTGCTCCCAACCCCCACCCCTGAGATATTAAGCTGAGATAACTGGATCACTGACACTGATGGAGAGGTTAACAGATGTCTTCCTCCCTGGCATCTGTTACCAGGAAAAAAGCTGGAGAGTCAGGGGGCTTCTCTTCAGTGAATTTGGCCAGCAAAGCCTGCTTTGAATCTTGGCACTGGCCAGACTAAAACACAGGAAAGCAAAATTTGAAAGATATACTTTGGTGGAAAGGTGTGCCAATGAGTGTCATCTGATGGCTGGTCTGGAAATTGCACAGAGAAGAACCACTTCAAGGGTTCTCTTTACCTGATCTCCTGGGAGAAAATCTGTGCTTCATTAGTGAGTCCCTCCCTGGAATTTGATAACTTAAACTGGGCAATTTTCAGGACTTAGAAAAGTTGAACCAATTATCAAAAAAGAGCTGTGGAAAAAAACAATGGCAAGAGAGAGAAATTGGCCATCAGAGTAAATTCACCAACACATTCAGATGCATAGACATCAACAAAAAATTATAAGCCATACTAGGAAACAGGAAGAAATGGTCCAGCCAAACAAACAAACCAAATATCCTGAAGAGATACAGGATTTAAGACAATTAATCCATGATAATCATACAATTCTCCTAAATCAATTCAAAGAATTGAAAGCAAATATGACTAAAGCAATAAAGGATATTAAGAAGACACTAGGTGAGCATAAAGAATAATTTGAAAGCCTGCAAAGAATAATAACAGATCTTATAAGAATGAAAGGCATGATGGATGAGATTAAAAATAAATTAGAGGCACAAAAGAACAGATTTGAATTGCTTAAAGACAGAATTAGTGATTTCAAAGACAGAACATCCAAACTGGAAAAGACAGAACAGAAAGAGAAGAGAATGTAAAAAAACAGAACAGAGTCTCAGGGAATCAAATTGCAGTGTGAAAGGCACAGACATAGGCATTATTAGTGTCCCAGAGGAGAAAAGAATAGAAAAGGAGCAGAAAGAATATTTGAGGAAATAATGACTGAAAACTTCCCAACCCTTATGAAAGACATCAAGCTCATTCTGTGAAGCCAACATCACCCTAATGACAAAACCAGATAAAGATACTAAGAAAAAGGGAAATTACAGAAGAATATCTCTAATGAATATAGATGCAAATATCCTCAACAAAATACTGGCAAACAGAATTATAAGGCGCATTAAAAAGAATTATACACCATGATCAAGTGGGTTTTGGCCCAGGTAAGCAAGTGTGGTTCAACACAAGAACATCAATTAGTGTAATAAACCACATTTGATAAATTGAAGAAGAAAAATCACATGATCCTCTCAATTGATGCAGAAAAGGCATTTGACAAAATACAGCACCCTATCTTGATGAAAAGACTCCAACAGATAGGAAAAGGAAGCTTTCTCAATATGGTAAAGTACATATATGAAAAAGCTACAGCTAGCATTTTACTCAATGGCGAAAGAATGAAAGTTTTCCTGCTGATATCAGGAACAAGATAAGGATGCCCACTGTCACTGCTGTTATTCAAAGTTAGAACTTCTAGCACAATTTGATGGAAAAAGAAATAAAAGTCACTGTATTAGTCAGCCAAAGAGGTGCCTTTGCAAAATATACTAATAATTGGTTGGTCTTTATAAAGGGTATTTATTCGGAGTAGAAGCTTACTGTTACCAGGCCACAAGGCATAAGTTTCTTCCCTCACCAAAGTCCACATGTTGGAGCAAGACAGCTGCTGATGTCTGCCAGGGTTCAGGCCTTTTGGGTTCCTCTCTTCCCAGGGCTGCAGCTGTAGACTATCAGGCGAACGGCTCACTTGTCTTCTCCTGGGGTGCTCCTCTCCAACATCAGAAGTGCTTCTCAAAAATCTGCTTCTCATATCTTTTGCCTTGCCTTTTATACTTGAGACCACACCCACTGAGGGGCGGTACTCAACACTCCACCCCACCGACGTGGCAGCCAACTCCCCAATCATAACCTAATCATGCCCAGATTAACAAATCAGTCCACAAGCATGATGCAATTTATATTTTTGGAATTCACAATTACATAAAACTGTCAAACCATTACACTCCACCCTCTGAATTCCAAAAATACATTACAATT